>JAKWJD010001755.1:5868247-5913247 GCA_027705065.1 Solanum peruvianum
AAATAAATGTGATTACTTGTGTAGCCATTTGATTGCTTTGACATGTTTCAAACTTGAAGTTCAAGTTGAAGATTAGCTATGAAGAGAGATTAATTCATTCAATACATATATTTGAATCCATTTTTTTTATTTATTCAAATTTTCGTAATATTTGTATAATTCTAATGCTCTCGCATATGACATATTTGGGGACCGCTTAAGGGGAGGGGAAGTTGTATGTTAATTATATATTTTTTTTATTTGAAAATTTATTTGTATTAGAAAGCATGCCTATAGGTTCGTAATTTATTTGACAAATTTTTTTTGATAAAGTAATTTTAGATCTAACCATAAAACAAAATAAAATAAAATCATTGTTGCATTTAACAAATTATTTGGTTTTTGAATAGATTTCATAGTAAAATCTTTGCATTTGATAAATTTACTACATAAATGTTCTACTAGTTTTTCTTTTTCTTTTACAAAGTTTAAAAACATGTTTTTTTTTACTCAAATTTTCAAAAATTATTTTTTGCACATCTTATTCGCATAGTGAATTAATTATTTTATATCTATTTGTGCATCTTATGCCTTTTGTTTATTTCTTCATTAAGTGCTTAATATTTGATCAATATTTTAATCACATAGATCGTATGCTCAAATAATAAATAATTGAACTAATTTTAATTGTTTAGTAATTTATTTATTGTTTTATTTCCAGAGTCATGGATGAGTATGAACCCCCAAAGCCTCAAATGGTGACAGAAGTGAGTCAGAGACTTAAGACCTGGTGGATGGATATAAGGAGAGATAGGGAAAGGGAGATTCATCAATTGTTGGGTGGCCTCACATTTCTTATTTTTGTCACACCAAACCCTCACCTGACTAGGGCGCTACTAGAGTTTTGGGACCCTGTGAGGATGGTGTTCAAGTTTACAGATTGCAACTTGACCCCAACAATTGAAGAAATTAGCGGTTTCATCGACCTTCCATACCATGAGTGTCAAATGATGGTACCTTATAAGCCATCATCAAGGGAATTTCTAAAAAGTATGGGGATGAAGTCGAATCCAACTTGGACTTGTTTAGACCTTGGGTGGACTCATTTAGACTTTTTATACTCACGATTCGGCCGAGATGATGGCTACTACATTTATGACTATGAATTTGAGTGCTCCGTTGAAGAATGGGAAAAGTATCGTCTGGATGCCTTTGCCATCGCCTTATTGGGATCTTTGGTTTTTCCTAAATCAAGGGGAAGAATCGATACATGTCTAAGGTACGTGGTTCGAGACCTAGCTCAAAGAGGAGGCGAGCCTAGGAAAACCATAGTGCCCATGATCCTAGCGGAGATAATGAGAAATCTGTCAGCATGTGTTGATGGTAGAATTTTCTTCGAGGGATGCAACCTTCTACTTCAACTATGGGCTATCGATCACTTCCACAAGCGATCTGACATGGTAGATACCTTTCTTGGTCAAGGCAACAAGATTGATAACCATCCAAGAAGGTTGGCACGTTTCGCCGCACCTGTAGGATTTGTGGACTGGCAGATATTTCTGACTGAGCTTGAGAGCCACCAAATTCAATGGAAGCTTCATTGGTTGTCCATGCCTAATGCCATAGTAAGAGGGGATGATCGATATTTCATCGAGCTAATTGGCTTAAAGGGTGTCCAACCATATGCGCCTCTTCGAGTACTTCGCCAATTTGGGCAAACTCAAGTCATACCACTCCGATCTGACATGAAGCCATTTAAGTATGAGTTTGGAATAGATAAACCACAAGTCCACAACATACTTAGACGATGGGAGCGTGTGTTGACCATTCCTATTGGTGCAGGACAGGCTTTATGCACGCAAGAGTATCGCATATGGATCTTGATAGAATCTGAAGTCCCAATATCAAGTGGAGAAGGACATCATGGGCTTGCCGATGAAAGGGAAAACATATGGGCACAGAGTGTGTTGAACATGAGACAAGAAGTTCCTCCCATCACAAGAGGTCAATTGGCGCCAAGCTCTTGGAGTCGATACCTCCAAGATTTCAGGATTTAGGATGATTTCCCCCAAGTTATCCCTTTTTCCTTAGTTTATTTCAGTTTTGTTATGATGTATTGTTTGAATTTTATAATAAACGAAAGTTATTTTGTTTCTTCTAATTTAAACTCCAAATTGGTAAATAAGGCTTAAATTAATTATTTTGCATCACTTATGTGTCGCTTAGGCCTACCTCTGGCTCAACGAGGCTCCTTTGTATTTAGGGCGTTTATCTTAAAATAACGTGTTTGATATCCCAATTTATGCAATGTTCTAACTTGGGCTTTATTTTGATTTTATTTTTTTCTTACCCTTTCCCAATGGTTGATCTGTAGACCATGATTTACCACACGCGATAAAAGGGTTCATTTCCTTCTCTCCCGACTGATAATTGCAAAGGAAAAGTGAAAGCGACTAAAAATAGGGTTATTGTAACGACCTGTTTAGTCGTTTTGAGCAGCAGATTTTAGTTCTGGAAAACTGGCTGAGACAATGGACCCTACGACGGACCGTCATGGGTATGACGGACCGTCACAGGGTTTCGTTTCAAAACACTTAGAAATTCTGAAATTGGGTACTGAAAATCGACTCTCTGAACTTCGTAACGGAATGGCAGGACGGACCGTCACAGACTCTTTGGTGGAAGTTGAGTCTCTGAATCTTGCGACGACCTGCAGGACGGACGGTCGCAGGCACGACGGGCCATCACAGGCTGCGTAATCCCAGTCTGGGTCGGATTTCTTTACACATTTTAAGGGACGTTTTGGACTATTCCTACTTTAATTATAAATTTAGAGGGTTAAGGTTAATAAGTCTAATTACATGGGGGTTAAAAGAGGTAACCTTAAGTTAATTAGTGGGTTATTATTGCCATCTTTCATTCTTAATTATATGTTAATTAGGGTAAAAGAAAGAGGATTTGAATAAGAAAATAGAAAGAACAAAGAGAAAGAGGGAGAATCGAACGAGAAGGGAGAAACAAAGCTTGGGAAATTGCTTGCTTGATCACAAATCTTCGGTGGAGGTAGGTTATGGTTTTCACACTATTCATAGTAAACTCTTAATAGCGAATGATATGTGTTAGTAGTATTGTAAACCCTTCTATATGCTTAATTGTATGCTTGCATGAATATGATTATGTAATTGTGAATAAATAAGCATGATGAAGCTATTGAATCCCAAATCTTGAAAAGAAACCCTAATCTACTTTTTTAATGATGATGCCTTGGTATAAAAGAAGGCTTGATGAACGAAAGTGGTGAGATTTGGGGATCGGGTGCCACGTTCCGGTACCAGGATAGAAATAGATGATCGGGTGCCACGTTCCGGTACCAAGATAGAATGAGGATCGGAGTGTCACGTTCCGACACCAGGATAGTTAATGGAGCGGGTGTCACGTTCCGACACCAGGATAGAATGAGGATCGGAGTGTCACTTTCCGACACCAGGATAGTATATGGATCGGGTTCCACGTTCCGGTACCAGGATAGAATATGGATCGGGTGTCACGTTCCGACACCAGGATAGAATGAGGATCGGAGTGTCACGTTCCGACACCAGGATTGTATACGAGGAGCGGAGTGTCACGTACCGACACGAGAGTAATAAAGATAATGAATCTTGAAAGATGTTAATATACTCAATCTAATGAATCTAATTCCCAAATGAGTATGATGAGGAGGCGTGAGTCCTCATTGATGTGCTTGGTGTTGTGACCAAGGGTTATGGTAATTGTAAATGCTGCATGCTAAGGATATTAGTTGATTTTATGATATTACTTGATATATACTGTTTTCAATTTTGAGTTGGCCGGTGATATCTTCTCAGTAACCGTGTTTTGTACTAACCCCTACTTTTATGTTTTCTTCTTTGTTATTTGTGGAGTGCAGCAAACGTGCCGTCGTCTTCAACTCAACAGCAATTCTAGCCAGTCTTCGTCACACCGGATCTTCAGGGTGAGCTAATGCTCTTAGTGGACTGGATCTTCTTCTCATGTCTTGATGCCTTGAAGTTCCGGCATGGACTAGCTTTTTATGTATTTTAGCTTCTAGAAACTTAGATTTAGTAATTTGAGGTAGATGTTCTTGTGATGATGACTTCCAGATTTTGGGGATAATGATAAGTTTTGAGTTATAGATTTTGATTATTGATTTTACTTATGAGTTTAAGTCTTCCGCATTACTTTCTGTTGATATTTTATATTGAAATGTTAGGGTTTAGATTGGTTGGTTCGCTCACATAGGAGGGTAAGTGTGGGTGCCAGTCGCGGCCCGATTTGGGTCGTGACAAACTTGGTATCAGAGCATTAGGTTCGTTGGTCTCATCACACAGGAACGAGTCTAGTAGAGTCTTAAGGAACGGTAGGGGGACGTCTTTACTTTTCTTTGAGAGGCTATAAGACTTTAGGAAAAATTCCATTCTTTCTTTCTTTCTTTCGTGCTACTACTTGAATTCAATTGGTATCTAGGTGATACAAATTGGTATCTAACAATCTTCACTCTATTTCGCAGGTGGTTAGAACTAGAGCAACGACTGCGCCAACACCAACACCGGCAAGACAAGAAACGTCTGAGCCAGCCGCTGGGGCTGTGGCTCGAGGAAGAACAGCGGCAAGGGGCCGTGGTAGAGGTCGTGGGAGGACGTCCTCTAGAGGAAGAGGACAAGTACCTAGCCCATCTGATGCTAGGGCGGTGACTCCTCCACCGACTGAGGAAGAAGTAAGAGAGGGTGAGGAAGGGGAGAATGAACAAGCCCAAAATGAGGAAATGCCACCCCAACCTACCCCAGAGATGATCAATCAGGTTCTCGCTTATCTTAGCGGGTAATCTGATCAGGGTCAGGCACCTCCAGTGTTTTCTGCACCAGCACCTCAGGTTCCGGAGGTACAACATGCGGCTACTATGGCTCCCCGCATGGATGCCTCATTGGAAATAGGCACGTTTCCACGTCTGACTACAGGGCCTATAATGACAAATGATCAGCATGAACTTTTCAGTAATTTCTTGAAATTGAAACCTCCAGTCTTCAAGGGTGCTGAATCTGAGGATGCCTACGACTTTCTGGTTGACTGTCATGAGCTACTACACAAGATGGGAATAGTAGAACGGTTTGGTGCTGAGTTTGTGACTTATCAGTTTCAAGGGAACGCCAAAATGTGGTGGCGGTCACATGTTGAGTGTCAACCAACGGAGGCACCACCTATGACTTGGGCATCATTCTCTACCTTGTTAATGGAGAAGTATATCCCCGGACCTTGAGGGATAGGAAAAGAGATGAGTTCTTGAGCCTAGAGCAAGGTAGGATGTCGGTTACTGCTTATGAGGCTAAGTTTCGTGCATTATCCCGATATGCCACCCAACTATGTTTCAGTCCACAAGAGCGGATTCGCCGTTTTGTGAAGGGGTTGAGATCAGAGTTGCGGATTTCAGCCTTACAGGTAGCGGCTACGGCAAAATCCTTCCAGGAAGTGGTGGTAGATTCGTGGTGGTAAGAGTGGAAGGAGTGAAGCCAGATGAATTCACCATGGCATCGACATCAAAAAGGTTTCGAAAGGGAGGTGGGTTTAATGGTTCTTACTCTAGAGGACAGGGTTCCGGAGGTTACTCAGTTCGACCAATTCAGTCTTCACTGCAGACTGTAGTTTGGGGTCCACATCAGACCGGTCAACACTTCTCTGAGAGACCTATGCATGAACCCAGAGAGTGCTATGGATGTGGGGAGATTGGACATATTAAGAGATATTGTCCAAAACAGAGTTATCGACCCCCAATAGCTAGAGGTAGAGGTGGTTATGGAAGAGGCCGTCATTCTGGAGGACGCAGTGGTCGAGGTAATGATGGTCACCAAAACGGCCGAGGTGATGGGAAAACTGGAGCCACTACATCACAACATGGTAGGGGCAACGGGCAAACAAACGAAAGGGCCCATTGTTATGCTTTCCCTGGGAGATCTGAGGCGGAGACATCTGATGCTGTTATCACAGGTAATCTTCTGGTTTGTGATTGCATGGCTTCTATATTGTTTTATCCTGGATCCACATTTTCTTATGTATCTTCCTCATTTGCTAATGGTCTAAATTTACATTGTGAATTACTTGATATGCCTATTCGTGTTTCTACTCCGGTGGGTGAGTCTGTGGTAGTTGAAAAGGTATATAGGTCTTGTTTGGTGAATTTTGTGGGGAGCAACACTTATGTAGATTTGGTTATCTTAGAAATGGTTGACTTTGATGTAATTCTGGGTATGACTTGGCTTTCTCCGCAATTTGCGATCTTGGATTGTAATGCTAAAACGGTGACGTTAGCCAAGCCTGGGACAGATCCGTTAGTGTGGGAGGGTGACTACACTTCCAATCCGGTGCGTATCATCTCCTTTCTTCGTGCTAAGAAAATGGTTAGTAAAGGGTGCTTAGCTTTCTTGGCCCATCTCAAGGATGACACTACCCAAGTACCTTCAATTGAGTCGGTTTCGGTAGTCCATGAGTTTTTGGATGTATTTCCTGCAGATCTTCCTGGTATGCCACCGGATAGGGATATTGACTTCTGTATTGATCTTGAACCGGGTACTCGCCCCATTTCTATACCCCCTTACAGAATGGCTCCCGCGGAGTTAAGAGAGTTAAAGGCCCAACTTCAAGAGTTGTTGAGCAAAGGCTTCATTAGACCAAGTGCATCTCCTTGGGGTGCTCCGGTTTTGTTTGTGAAGAAGAAGGATGGGAGTTTTCGGATGTGCATAGACAACCGGCAGTTGAACAAGGTAACTATTAAGAACAAGTATCCTCTTCCTCGCATTGATGACTTGTTCGATCAGTTACAAGGTGCTTGTGTCTTCTCTAAGATTGACTTGAGATTCGGTTATCATCAATTGAAAATACGGGCAACGGATGTGCCAAAGACTGCTTTTAGAACCAGGTATGAGCATTATGAATTTGTAGTGATGTCTTTTGGTCTTACGAATGCCCCTGCTGCGTTCATGAGCTTGATGAACTGGATTTTTAAGACATATTTGGATATCTTTGTGATCGTATTTATTGATGATATACTGATATACTCTAAAAGTAAGAAGGAACATGAGGAGCATTTGAGAATGGTATTGGAAATGTTGAGGGAGAAAAAGCTTTATGCCAAGTTCTCTAAGTGTGAGTTTTGGCTAGATACAGTGTCCTTCTTGGGGCACGTGGTTTCTAAGGATGGAGTGATGGTGGATCCTTCTAAGATTGAGACAGTGAAGAATTGGGTAAGACCTACTAATGTGTCAGAAATAAGGAGCTTTGTTGGGTTAGCTAGCTACTACCGCCGATTTGTCAAGGGATTCTCTTCTATTGCTTCCCAACTGACGAACTTGACTAAGCAAAATGTTCCATTTGTATGGTCGGATGAGTGTGAGGAAAGCTTTCAGAAGCTCAAGACTCTCTTGACTACTGCACCAATTCTCACCTTGCCAGTGGAAGGTAAGAATTTCATTGTTTATTGTGATGCATCCTATTCGGGTTTGGGTGCAGTGCTAATGCAAGAGAAGAATGTGATTGCTTATGCTTCAAGACAATTAAAAGTGCATGAACGTAACTATCCAACTCATGATTTGGAATTGGCCGCGGTAGTATTCGCATTAAAGCAATGGAGACACTATCTATATGGGGTTAACTGTGAGGTCTATATGGATCATCGTAGCCTACAGTATGTCTTTACTCAGAAAGATTTGAACTTGAGACAGAGGAGATGGATGGAACTACTGAAGGACTACGACATCACTATTTTGTATCATCCGGGAAAAGCGAATGTTGTGGTGGATGCTATAAGTAGAAAGGCGGGAAGCATGGGAAGTCTAGCTCACTTGCAAGCTTCTTGACGCCCATTGGCTAGAGAAGTTCAGATTCTGGCTAACGACCTTATGAGACTAGAAGTAAATAAGAAGGGAGGATTTTTAGCTTGTGTGGAGGCAAGATCTTCCTTCCTTGACAAGATTAAGGGAAAGCAGTTTAATGATGAAAAATTGATCCGGATCCGAGACAAAGTGTTACAAGGAGAGGCTAAAGAAGCAACAATCGATGAGGAAGGTGTTTTGAGGATTAAGGGAAGGGTATGTGTACCCCGCGTCGATGATTTGATCAACATTATTCTGACAGAGGCTCATAGTTCAAGGTATTCTATACATCCGGGTGCAACCAAGATGTATCGTGACCTAAAGCAACACTTTTGGTGGAGTAGAATGAAGCGTGATATTGTTGATTTTATTGCCAAGTGTCCAAACTGTCAACAAGTAAAGTATGAACACCAGAGGCCCGGAGGGACACTTCAGAGAATGCCCATTCCGGAATGGAAATGGGAGAGAATCGCAATGGACTTCGTGGTTGGTCTTCCAAAGACAATGGGTAAGTACGACTCCAGTTGGGTGATTGTTGATAGGTTAACTAAGTCTGCTCATTTTATTCCGGTTAAGGTGACTTACAATGCCGAGAAGTTAGCCAAGATCTATATCTCAGAAATCGTTCGATTGCATGGGGTTCCACTATCCATCATATCAGATAGAGGTACGCAGTTTACTTCTAAGTTTTTGAAAACATTGCATGCGGAATTGGGTACTAGGTTGGACCTTAGTACTGCGTTCCATCCTCAGACCGATGGTCAGTCTGAGCGAACGATTCAAGTGTTGGAGGATATGCTTCGTGCATGTGTGATAGAATTTGGTGGTCATTGGGATAACTTCTTACCCTTAGCCGAATTTTCGTACAACAATAGCTATCACTCAAGCATTGATATGGCCCCATTTGAAGCATTGTATGGTAGAAGGTGTCGGTCTCCCATTGGTTGGTTTGATGCATTTGAGGTTAGACCTTGGGGTACTGACCTTTTGAGGGATTCACTAGAGAAAGTGAAATCTGTTCAAGAAAAGCTTCTAGCGGCGCAAAGTAGGCAAAAAGAATATGCAGATCGAAAGGTTAGAGACTTAGAGTTCATGGAGGTTGAACAAGTCTTGTTGAAGGTTTCGCCCATGAAAGGGGTGATGCGGTTTGGTAAAAGAGGTAAACTAAGCCAAAGGTATATTGGTCCCTTTGAAGTTCTTAAGCGAGTAGGGGAGGTGGCTTACGAATTAGCCTTGCCTCCAGGGCTGTCCGGAGTGCATCCGGTATTTCATGTGTCTATGTTGAAAAGATACCATGGGGATGGAAACTACATTATTCGTTGGGATTCAGTTTTGCTTGATGAGAATTTGTCTTACGAGGAGGAGCCTGTTGCTATTTTAGATAGAGAAGTTCGCAAGTTGAGGTCAAGGGAGATTGCATCCATCAAAGTTCAATGGAAGAATCGACCAGTTGAAGAGGCTACTTGGGAGAAGGAGGCTGATATGCGAGAAAGATACCCACACCTGTTTAAAGATTCAGGTACTCCTTCACGCCCTTATTTTTCTTCTTGTGATCGTTCGAGTACGAACGATGGGTAAATTGGTATCTATTGTAACGATCTGTTTAGTCGTTTTGAGCAACAGATTTTATTTCTGGAAAACTGGCTGAGACGACGGACCCCACGACGGACCGTCATGGGCACGACGGACCGTCGCAGGGTCTCGTTTTAATACACTTAGAAATTCTGAAATTGGGTACTGAAAATCGACTCTCTGAACTTCGTAATGGAATGGAAGGACGGACCGTCACAGACTCTTTGGTGGAAGTTGAGTCTCTGAATCTTGGGACGACCTGCAGGACGGACCGTCGCAGGCACGACGGGCCGTCACAGGGTGCGTAATCCCAGTCTGGGTCGGATTTCTTTACACGTTTTAAGGGACGTTTTGGACTATTCCTACTTTAATTATAAAGTTAGAGGGTTAAGGTTAATAAGTCTAATTACTTGGGGGTTAAAAGAGGTAACCTTAAGTTAATTAGTGGGTTATTATTGCCATCTTTCATTCTTAATTATATGTTAATTAGGGTAAAAGAAAGAGGATTTGAATAAGAAAATAGAAAGAACAAAGAGAAAGAGGGAGAATCGAACGAGAAGGGAGAAATAAAGCTTGGGAAATTGCTTGCTTGATCACGAATCTTCGGTGGAGGTAGGTTATGGTTTTCACACTATTCGTAGTAAACTCTTAATAGCGAATGATATGTGTTAGTAGTATTGTAAACCCTTCTATTTGCTTAATTGTATGCTTGCATGAATATGATTATGTAATTGTGAATAAATAAGCATGATGAAGCTATTGAATCCCAAATCTTGAAAAGAAACCCTAATCTACTTTGTTAATGATGATGCCTTGGTATAAAAGAAGGCTTGATGAACGAAAGTGGTGAGATTTGGGGATCGGGTGCCACGTTCCGGTACCAGGATAGAAATAGAGGATCGGGTGCCACGTTCCGGTACCAGGATAGAATGAGGATCGGAGTGTCACGTTCCGACACCAGGATAGTATATGCATCGGGTGTCACGTTCCGACACCAGGATAGAATGAGGATTAGAGTGTCACGTTCCGACACCAGGATAGTATATGGATCGGGTGCCACGTTCCGATACCAGGATAGAATATGGATCGAGTGTCACGTTCCGACACCAGGATAGAATGAGGATCGGAGTGTCACGTTCCGACACCAGGATAGTATACGAGGAGCGGAGTGTCACGTACCGACACGAGAGTAATAAAGATAATGAATCTTGAAAGATGTTAATATACTCAATCTAATGAATCTAATTCCCAAATGAGTATGATGAAGAGGCGTGAGTCCTCATTGATGTGCTTGGTGTTGTGACCAAGGGTTATGGTAATTGTAAATGCTGCATGCTAAGGATATTAGTTGATTTTATGATATTACTTGATATATACTGTTTTCTATTTTGAGTTGGCCGATGATATCTACTCAGTACCCGTGTTTTGTACTGACCCCTACTTTTATGTTTTCTTCTTTGTTATTTGTGGAGTGCAGTAAACGTGCCGTCGTCTTCAACTCAACAGCAATTCTAGCCAGTCTTCGTCACACCGGATCTTCAGGGTGAGCTAATGCTTCTAGCTTGGACTGGATCTTCTTCTTCATGTCTTGATGCCTTGAAGTTCCGGCATGGACTAGCTTTTTATGTATTTTAGCTTCTTAGAAACTCTTAGATTTAGTAATTTGAGGTAGATGTTCTTGTGATGATGACTTCCAGATTTTGGGGATAATGATAAGTTTTGAGTTATAGAAGTTGATTATTGATTTTACTTATGAGTTTAAGTCTTCCGCATTACTTTCTGTTGATATTTTATATTGAAATGTTAGGGTTTAGATTGGTTGGTTCGCTCACATAGGAGGGTAAGTGTGGGTGCCAGTCGCGGCCCGATTTGGGTCGTGACAGTTATGTGCAAAACTATTGAAAAGAAGTGTCTTTCAGACAAGTTGGTATCAAACCTTGAGCAGAAAATAAAGAAGTTAGAAGAAGAGTTGTTGGACATGCGCGAGTGGGCAAAGTTGTTACTCTCCGCCAATCCCACTTTGGAGACAAACATGGATATGTCACCTTTCGCAAGTCAAGTCACTCTCCAAAATAATCCTCCTCCAGATTACTCTACCTCTCAAAGTCAACCGACCTCCATTCAAATGCCTCCAAAGAACATCTACTCTCCAAATCATCCATATCCTCCGCAACATCATGCATATTCCCCTAAACCTCAACACCTTACTTTACACTCGCATCATCCTACTATGCAAGCTCCTCAATACGAAACACCTCTACACCAAGTTCCCTGGTATCATGCGCCTCTCATGCCATTTCCAATCCCTCCATATCAAATGTATCTGTACCAAAGACCTCCAATGTCGTATCGACAACCAACATATCCTGGCCACAATGCCAAAGTCACTCGACCGCATATCCGCAAAAACCTCTTCAAGGTTGAGGAGAGACTTGAAAAAACTTATACTCCTCTGACCGAGCCTATAAGTCAACTTTATGAAAAGTTGAGGATCGTTGGTCACATAGCTCCTATGAATGAAATAAAGATGACTACGCGTGCATCGTGGATTGAACCCTCCATGATTTGTGCTTATCATTCAGGAATGGAAGGACATACAATAGAAGAATATCGTGATCTGAAAGATAAGATTCAACAAGTGATTGATACTAAGGCCATATGTTTGGAGGACTTTTCAACAAAGGTAGTTCATATGTGAACGCACCAATGTCTACTTGATCCAGTTTCTCAAATAAGGCTTGCTCCATTTAAGTTCATGTTTCAGACACCCATGATAACATATGGGCAAATAAAGTTGGTCAAAATCCACCATTCAATTGCTACTCCTGAATGTTCTCAATATCTCGCTTATGCTCTTCTTGTAATTTTGAATTACGTCAGACCTGATTTCCGTTTAAGAGGGGATACGTAGGCGTACCTATGGGGGTTCGGTCATACCCTAATAAAAATAAAATAAAATAAAATCATTTGTTGCATTTAACAAATTACTTGGTTTTTGAATATATTTCATAGTAAAATCTTTGCATTTAATAAATTTACTACATAAATGTTCTACTAGTTTTTCTTTTTTTTTTTACAAAGTTTGGCAACATGTTTTTTTTAAAAAGTCATTGTTCAATCCTCCTTTAAAGCTTTGGATTGATTATGACATTTATTTTTTTTAAAAAAAAAATTATAAGCACTATCTGCTAACCTATCGTTAGGGGGAAAGTCAAAAGAATTATGAGGTCTAGTTTCAATTTTTAAATTAAACTGACGCGTCCCCGGAAGTACCACCTGCCCAATGATTTTCAAAGGGATTATGTGTATTTACATGTAAATATTTATGTGCCTATATGCAAACTAAATTTTCAAATCATCTTCAAAATATAAACTTTATTTTTATTTTCTAAGACCGATCTCTAAACAAAATTGTTTCTATGGTGGAGGAGCGCGATTAACAATATCGTGGCATCATCCCTATAAAGAAAAAAATATTTTTTTTATAATAAAAGTCTATTCAAATTTTACTCAATTTTCAAAAATTATTTTTTGCACATCTTATTCGCATAGTGAATTAATTATTTTATATCTATTTGTGCATCTTATGCCTTTTGTTTATCTCTTCATTAAGTGCTTAATATTTGATCAATATTTTAATCACATAGATTGTATGCTCAAATAATAAATAATTGAAGTAATTTTAATTGTTTAGTAATTTATTTGGGGTAGATTAAAATAAAAATAATAAAATTGTTTGCTTATTTATTTTCCTCTTTTCTATCCCATCGCTTATCTTTAAATTTTTATTTAATGTTTATTTATTGTTATCACTTAGTTTTGCATGCGTAAATAATTGAATATAAATAATAATAATTTTTTTTCAATTGTTTAATATTTTTATCACTTAGACTCGCATATTTAAATATTAATTAAAATAATAATACAAGCTCTTTGTTCGATTTGTTTAACATATAATCTCGTATGTTTAAATAAATAAAAATAAACTTGATTGTTTATTTATTGCTATCATCTATCCTTCATTAATTAATTGGTCAAAATAATAAAAAAAGTCTTAATTGTTTTATATTTGTTATCACTTAGCAATCTTAAATAAATTAATAAATGAGGTGACCTTATTTGCTACTTGTAACCCCCACATAGATTGCATGAGATACGACGGGACCCACATTTGTGGACCTTGAGGCATGCCTAATACCTTCCTTTCGAGGTAATTTGAACCGTTAGCCTGATCTCTGGCTCGTTGACCTTAGCTAGACTTAGTTAGGTTAAATAGGTGCCCTAACGCGCCTTAATTCGTTAGGTGGCGACTCCAAACTCAAAATCACAAAAGAGTTGTAAAGTCGTGCACAAAACTCGTTTTTACGTAAAATGAGGCGCGACAGTTGAAAGAAATGATGGATGCATTATTTATAAGTTCGGATTTACACAAAACTTGTATGGAGGAACCATCCTTACTGCAAAAGGGAACAACATAAAGTTTTTCTTTTTAGAAAGAAAGCGATTTTGTTTGATCAGAATACAATCTTTTCCATATGAGAAATGGAAAGGAATGAAATCCAACTTGAAATATTTCAAAGTGTGGGGGTATCTAGTCAAAGTCCAAGTTCTTATTCCTAAAAGAATTAAAATAGGACCTATGATTGTGGACTGTAAAATTAGACTTGAGTAGTCTAGAGAAAGGTCTAAAAGGCCTAGGAAATGAAAATGATAATGTACTTAATAAAGAGATTCAGAGGCTTAGTAAATGTTAAAGAACATTTACTTCCTTCGAATATGAGTTTGTAACATTTTTTGTGTCTTATGTAGACTCATCCTTTGGAAAGATGGTGTCAATAAACAATATTGGAAGTTAATTGATCTTCTTCAAGAAAATAAACCTTTAGGTTCAAAATGAATCTTTAGAAGGAAAATGACAGTTGATGGAACTGTTGAAAAATATAAAACAAGACTTTGTGTCAAAGGCTTTAGGAAAAAAAAT
Organism: Solanum peruvianum; assembly: GCA_027705065.1. Classification (NCBI taxonomy): domain Eukaryota; kingdom Viridiplantae; phylum Streptophyta; class Magnoliopsida; order Solanales; family Solanaceae; genus Solanum; species Solanum peruvianum. Next base: position 5,882,681 of record JAKWJD010001755.1, read on the forward strand.
AAGGTTTTGATCTTGTCGATATATATACTCGTTAGTAATTAGGATTGCATTCATTCCGATGCAAAAATTATTAGTGTGGTATATGATCTCCACATTCATCAAATGAATGTGAAAAGAAATTTCTTAAATGAAGAATTGGAGGAAGAAAGTTACATGGAACAACCCGAGGGTTTTGTGGTTCCTGGTGAATAAAAGAAAGTGTGTGAACTTGTTAAGTCACATTATGGAAGCACCCAAACAATGACATAATTTGATCAAATCATGTCGGCAAATGGATTGAAGAATGATAGAAGTGATAAATGTGTTCACATTAAAATCATAAGGTCATTGTTTATTTTTATATTGGTGATATGTTGATCATCAATAGAGACACTAATGACATAAATGCTACTAAATGCATGCTATAAAGCAAGTGGAATGAAAATTATTGGAGTTGCTAACAATATTGGAAGATATAGTGATGCAAATTGAATCATCGGACGAATGAAGTAAAATTCACGAGTTGATATGTATTTACTATTGGTAGAGGAGCAGTCTCTTAGAAATATTTTAAAAGAGACATGTATCGCGAGCTCTACAATGATCTTTGAGCTAGGTGCTCTAGATAAGGTCGGTGAATAAGTTGAAAGACTCCGGAATTTCTTGATAGATATTCTATTTTGGTCCAAACCATTGACTTTAGTATGCATACACTTTCACAATCAAGATGTAATAGGTAGGGCATGGATCATGACGTATAACGGAAAGTCTCGTCATATACGACATAGACATGATATCGTCTGAAAACTATTCTCTAGTGGAATTATCAGAATTGACTATCTAAAGTCAAAGGATATGTGTCTGATCCACTTACAAAAAGGTCTAACTAGAGAGGAAGTTAAAAGATCATCTAAGGGAATGAATTTACGGCTTAGGACAAGTCATCATGGCGGTAACTCTATCTAGCAGACTGGAGATCCCAAGAGCTAGATTTAAGGAGAAAAACAAAGTTTGTAAATGACGGTTCGACATTGTCAACAAACTCAATCCATTCTCATGATGAAGACAATGCTCAAGGACAAGGATACAAGATTAGGGCTTGTTAATGAGTTAATAAAGCATAATGGTTTTATTGATTTGCTAAGTTTGACAGAGTTGACCAAATAGTGTATCTACGTGATAACACGGTTAGGAATCGCCTATGTGAGTGTAAAATGTAAGCCGCTTCAAAGAAGATGATTGTCAAAAGCCCATCTCTCTATACACTCATGAAACCAGTAGGTGTTCATGGCTAAAACGAATACAACCGTAAGAACCATAAATGGTAAAGGGTTAATTGTGTGACATGTGGTTGTCTAGGTATACACCAAAGTTCGACGGTTCAAAGATATCGCATCTATCGATTGACCGAGTATATCTGACATATGTTCACTATGGAAAGTCCAAGGGGAAACCTACTTATCCAGATGCAATTAATTGTTGCTTCTAAAGTACACATACTTGTCCGTTTCTGTGTCTTCGAGTCATTTCCCATTCATGCGGGGGATTGTTGGGTTTTAAAAAGGTGTGAATGGAAAATGAAGAGTTGCGACTTTTATGAAGAGTTGTGACTTTAATGAAATGTTGCGACTTTTATGAAAAAGTTGTGACTTTTATGAAAAGTTATGACTTTTATGGAAATTTGTGACTTCTATGAAAGGTGACGACCTTTACGAAAGATTGTGAATTTTCCAAAGGTTTGTGACCTTTCCGGTAAGGCATAATAAGAACCTTTTCGCACTACCCTTTGTTTTCTATAAATTGAGGGATTTCCTCTCATTTTAATGTAGAATTCATGGACTTCTTCTTCAACTAATAAATCTAGTATTTTAAGTGTACTTTACTGTCATTGAGTGATTCGCTGACACCGGAGTTTTTGGTATCTATACTCTGGTGATTGAGGTCATTTTACCCTGGGAGGTCATATTCCAAATCAAACCTCGGATACTAGAGGGGAATAATTTCCTTAAGGGGACACTGTGAGTTCACTGGACTTGATTTTTTTCCTATTAAAAGTTTTCCAGATTTTAGTACTTAATTTACAAATTTTAGATTTGTGAATTAATTGCAGTTCTTCTATTCTTTTGTTCTTCACTGGTTCATTAAACTTGGTAACTAGTTTGTTGGAATCAGTAAGATTCTTTAGACAGATATTAACAACAATCATTTTTTAAGAAAAATATTTCGTATATTTTTTTTTAAAATGTTTTTCTGATTCTAGTTTCGCTACTAGTTTTAATTTTCTAATTGTGAAAATATTTTTAAACTTTGTCGTCTTACAAAAATGTTCAAAGTTTTGTTCAAAATATGTTTGAAATACAAGATGAACAACATATCCTTCACTCTAACAAAAAATAGAGAAGGATGTGTAACGGAATTTTATATGTAAATTCGATTTGGATAAGTGGTGGGGACTTTTGATTTCTAACTTCCTTTTCAAGTGAATGTTCTACATGAACCCTAAATAACGTGTTTACATTAATCCATAAAATATTTTACTCTATCTACATAATCTTGAAATCAAATAACACAATTTATGGTTAAATATTCTTCTATTCAACAATATATTAAAAAACTTAAAGTCAAATATTGGTGGTCCCTTGTTATAATATGTACAAGAACTAGACAAACAATAGTTCACGTGCAGGATAGTGTAATATTTTGCACTCAATTTTTGTGACAGTTGTTTAATTCTAAAAGTCAAATAAATAAAATTTTAAGTATAACTTTTTTTAATATTATAAATTATTATTATTATAATTTATAATATTTTTTACCTAGCTTTTAGATATATTAATTTTTATTTTAAAAAAATTTAAATTCTTTATCTTAATGTACAATCAAAATTAAAAAGTTTAAATCTCAAAAAATAATATAAAAAATTAGTTAAATTTTTATAAAAAATATTTATCGTAGTAATTGTCTAATAATTCTATTCTATCTATTCTTCTTTATTTTGACTATACTAATATTTCTAAATAATACTACAAAATTTATTTACTTGTTTTGGCTATACATATTTTATATTAATAATAAATATATATATGAAATCTAGGTAGTCGGCAAGTGAAAAATAAAGTACAAATGTGAAGAGAAGAAAAATAATGCGTTATTTTTCATAGCTAATGATTGAACACAATGGGTCATAAAAAGTAAACAATATTATCTTTAATATCCCACCAAAAAATAAAGAAGCACAATATGTATATATTTTCTCCACATTCACATTCATCCTTTAATTTGGATTCCAATAATTTCCCTTTCATTTTCTTGAAAAAAAAATAGTGGACATAATATTAATACACTTTAAAGTCAATAATAGATACTCAATTTAAGAAAAATCGATCAAAACAGCCTGTAAAAGAAGTAGCAAACATATATAACAATAGTAACCGAATATTTACTGTAAATCTTTTTACAATATGAATAGAAAAAATCTTTTCAAGTCTCTTATGTATAAAATGAATATTTCTTATGTGTAAAATAAAGATTACTTTTTAAAAAAAAACATTAAATAATAAATTTATGAATAACCTACAAAATTAATATTCGAATATTTTTTATGACTATATATGAACAATTTTATCAATCGACTCATATGCTCTTTAATAACATTGTTTTATTATTTTTATTTCTTCTTCAACTACAATTTTGTACTTTTCAAACCAAATGAATCCCTCAATATTGTAAAATAAAGAGAAAATATATAAATCGATTTATGTCTGAAATTTCAAAGACACATTTATACTTTACTAATGTTTTATTACGCTTGAACTTATTTTATAAATAATTTTTTACCGTTTTTCAACCTACGTGGCACTAGCTTGAAAAAAAATGTCAACACGCGCTGGATCCACAAGATAGTGTCACGTAAGTCATTGAAAAACTGCACCGATTTTCTTTAAAAGTTATTTTAAAAAAAATCTTATATATTTATGTAAAAGTTAACTAATTAAAACAAATTAGTGGAAGGGAATTGGGTTTCATATATCCTCCCTTGTAAGTAACAAAACTCTTAAATTATGTTGTGTTACGTTTTAGAACTTTGTTAAATTTACAAATTGCTCATAATTTTTTCCCATAAAACCATACAATAGCGTATTTATGAAAAAATGGCAACTAACTCTTTTAAAAATTATAAGCTAATTGAGTTTAATTTATATATTATATGGATCGTATATGTATAATCAGGCCACTCGAGAAAAATTACACATATGACTTAATATTTTCTATTATAGATATAAAGAGATTTTGTGATATTAAAAATAAGAAAAATTACATGGTATAACACTGTAAAGATGATTTTATTGCTCAAATTTTTTTCTTAGGCTAAGTGGCAAAATTATATCCCAAAAATGGGGCCTGTAAACTTTGTGGTCTCTCAAAAAAATAGTTACTTTTATGTTTATATTTTTAAGATTGGTATGATATTATATATTGGTACCTATATTATATTAAGGTGATATAGTGCACCTAGTTAGAACATTGAGTTATATAACTAGAGGTCTACAAATTAATTCTCATTCAATACATTTTTTTCTTATTTTTTTACTAGCTAGTGCACCCATATACCTTTTGTTTTAATGAAAGTTGTGCACAGCTAATTTTCGATTAATTTTATGGGATACTTGTCATCTTTCATCAGCAACGGATTCATGATATTTATCTCGAAGAAATTATTATTTCTCTATAGAGAAGTCCGTATTTTTTCAAACAACTTCATTCAAAATTGAAACAAATCCACATACGACACGAGTATATACATTAATACATTATGATATAATATTGAATAAAATGTCTTATTTTTTTGTTTGTACAAAACTCGCGTGCTTGAGAGTTCTTGATGAGAAAATCACTTAGTGTCTTTTTTCCTCTGCTGAGTTTTGACACAAAAGCTTCAGGATTCTCAACCACTTCATTTAACTACTAAGCCACAAATGCACTCATATTTTTTAAAGTGCATATTCTCATTGGCTTAACCCGTTGATGAAATTTAAACTCTACCACATTTATTTTTATCAAATTCATCTTAATTACTTACTCTGAGATCTGACTAGTTCAGAAATACATTAAAAAGTTTCACATCTGAAAGATCTTTTTAAATTTTATTTTTATAAAAAACAATTTAATATTCAAAGCCCAAACTTAAAACATTATATCTCTTGGAAGAAACTCCAAACTAAATTTGCATCCACAATACATGATGAAACAAACTTTGATTATTCAAGAAATACCCTACCACCATTCCCTCCATCACCCCACCCCCACCCCACCCTCCACATACAAGTGTGGAAACAACCATTATGTCCATTACCCCATCCCCACAAAGAAAAAAAAAGGAATTAAAAAGTAGAGTATTACTAAAAAAGAGTTCTCTTATTTAAAGAGAAAATGAAAGGTGCATCTTCTTAGCTTCTTTTTCTTCTAAGTTCTATCTCATTAATTATAGTAGCCAGACCACCATTTTTGCTTCACTCAACAACCAACTTATATATATATCCTCCTCCTCTTTAATACATTACAATAAATATAAAAAAATATTTTTATTCATTTAATTCCTTTTATAAATACACACCAAAACTAACACTAAGCAACCAAAAATATAGAATTCATAAACCCCCTTTTAATTTTTCCTTCTCTCCCTTTGTGTCTTCTTGATTATCTTGATATATATATATAATTAGAAACCTTTTCAATCTCCACAAAAAAAAAATATGTTGAAGAAAAGAGGCATTGATGTTTGGGCATTAATATTTTTAATATTTGTTATTAGTTTTATTAATACAAATTCAGCACAAAATTTTAGCAGAAACAATTTTCCAAGGGACTTTGTTTTTGGTACTGCTTCTTCTGCTTATCAGGTTTGTCTTCTTCTTCTTTTTTTTTTTTCACTATACATGCATGTGAATGTGAATGTGGATCACTCATTTTTATATCTATTCAATAATTATTTTATTTTTGTTTTAATATATTATTATTATTATTATTATTATTATAATCCTTGACCATAACCAAAAATTTTCTTTTTCAAAATGTATTTTAATCTTATTGTTAAGATGTTCCAAATCGGTATCTTCTCTCATGAGATAGCTTTTAGAGTTGAGTTAGGCGTAAGTGTCATATTTTAACATGGTATCAGAATCAGGCTCATTCCAATTTATTGTTCACCAATGATGACCCCATTTAAAAATGTTCACGCTCCAATTGAGGTCTAGGGGTGCAGAAGAATGTTAATTAAGAGGCGTAAGTGTCATATCTTTACACATATAAACAGGAAATAATAAACTCTTTTGATGAAAATTCTGATAGGTATTTATTCAAGGTCTAATTAGGATGTCTCTCTCATATTTCTTTTAGAAATTTGCGATAGATTTAAGTAAAAGATAATTGCTAATCATATTGACGATAGATTATGAAAATTATTGTTAGTTATAGATTATTTAGCAATGAATTAGCGAGTTAGTTTCTAATTTTTGTTTGTTAACATTACTTTTCTCTTTTTTATTAAATTCTTTACTTCAAGTTTGGTATAAATTTTGGCATAAAAAGGAGTAAAGTTTAGTTCTTTATTTAAAAAAATAATAATTTAAATGGTGCTTTCCTTGAAAGTAATTCTCTATTAGTAGAATGTTTTTGTTTTTTTTATTTTCATTTTCTATTTCCTGCCAAAATAGATAGAGACAACGAAAAAAGTGCATTTAGTGGAGAACAAAACAAATTTTGTTGGAATCTTAATCAATTAATTAGCTAATTAAGCGTGTAGTAGTCATTTAATCATCTAATTAATTATGAAATATCCACTAATGATGTGACTTTAATGTTCTAGAATCATAAAGTAGATAGATATTCCAAATAGAGAAAAAAATCCCTCTTAAATAAAAGGGTTTATTTTAATTTTAGTCCCTCATTTTTTATCAAAATCTGATTTTGATTCTTACTATAATATTTGGCTGAACCTAATAATGTTAAATAACTAAAATATATATTGTTTATCCCTTTATATAAGAAATATGTGAGATCTAAAATATTGCACCAATTATTGAATGATTTAACAACTTGAATTATGATTAATATTAGTGTTTTTTGAATTTGAAACAGAAATCATAAAAAAGGAAGTGGTTTTGGTGAATTTCCCAACAGAATTTGTGAAATTAGAATTTTTATATATATATATATATATATATAGATATATATATATATATATATATAGATAATAAATATATATATATATATATATATATATATTTTCATTAGTCGGGAAGGAGCCTAGAAGTGCTTACTATATACCACACTACACATCTCTACACATTTACAAAGCTAAGGAAACCTCAATATAATCTTACTCTTTATCCCCAACTTCATTCAAATTTAACTGTGTCTTGAGAGTGGAATCTAAAAAAACACTATTGAGAGGACGATCCTTGACCCCTTTTCATTTTTAGAGATTTCCAAACCTTTCTTTAACGTAGATATACAAGGAGCAAAACAGAGAAGAAATATATATATATATATATATATATATATATATATATATATATAATATATATATATATATATATATATATATATAATATATCTGCTTGATGGATATTGGGGTGAGCTAAAGGGGTGTGCAAATAAAAATAGAAAAATCATTTTCTCCGGAAAATTTTATGAGAATAACATTTTTCTATTTTTATTTTATCTTTTAGAATATTTTAGCCTTTTTAATTTTAATATCTTTAACTAAAATATAAAAAAAAAGATTAGTTTATTTTGAAATAAAAAAATATTAATTTTTTTAAGATTTTCTGATCCAATTCTAACAAATTTTTTTTAAGTATTTACCATTATCTAATAAAAAATATTATAAACATTATGAGACGAAGGACGTACAATTTGGAAAAAGAAAGAAAATAAAATAAATTTTAATTGGAAGCTTAGAGCAATAATTAGATATGCGTGTGGATATATGATTGTATAATTAAAGGCAATTAAAATCATAAATTCTGTCATAAATAATGAAATATGTTCCCCATTAGATGTGACTGTATTGTTCAGTAATTTTAAAAAAGATAAATATTCCTTATTAATTAAATAGGGAATTAAACACAAAAGCTTCCATCAAGTTAAAGTTCCTTTAATCCACTTGTCAATTTTGATAAATGTCAATTTCATTTTTAAATAGAGAATTAAACACTTAAAGGATCATATTAACCAATTATCCAATCATTTCAATAGAATTCACTTTTTGTTTTGTTTTGGGGTGAGAGTGGGTGGGGGTGGGTTAACACTTTTTTGAATTTTGACATTTAATTATTCCATTGAATAGAAAAATTAATGAGAAAGCAAGGGTTTTTTCTGGGTCGAGCTTGTCGCATTAGACTTATTTAATATGGATTATTATATTTGGTTTGTGAGCTATTATATAGAAATGGGGCTTTTATTCTGTGCACATCCAAAGAATAGTAATTGCAGATTTTCCTAGTCATAAAAGAAAAATATTTGACAACACAACCTTGAATATCCTTTTTCATCATTTAAGTGATTTGAACATATACAAATCCATTTTCAGACATTTCTAGATCCATTCAGATATTTCTTATAGAAAATAAATGTTTTTTTAATCAATTTTCTTATGTAATCTTTATTTTTATTTGAGTTTTCAAAAAAATTTACTTTTAAAAAAATTCATTATTCAAGAAGGCAAATTCATGTGAAGGTTCGAAAAAGATAATGTTAATGTTATAATGTATTTTTTTTTTTTAAATAACTTGAAAGATATTAAAGAGTATTTAAAACTCCGTATAAAGTAAATTTTGCTATCAAATTTAAGAGGATTTTTTTATGTGTTTTTTCAATTTTTATTATAAAAAATTATCAGCATTAAATATCTATATGAAATAAATATATATAAAACACACCATATAACTTTTTTCTAAGGACTATTTCAACATATTAGGTACGAGTTCAATTCAACGTAGTTTTTGACATAAAGTATAAATTTATATGAATAATTATTAAAATAACAATAATAAGTATCAATTTATAAACTATACATATAGTAATTCAATATTAAGAATCTTAAAAGATACAACCCAAATTTTTGCAATATCAATATTTGAAAAAATGTTAAATGAAAATTATTGCAAAAGAAAACTATATTTTTCTGCTAATACTAATATATCATTACTTACTTGTCATAGATATATTTTATTTTTGTGCATCTAATATAATTCTTTTAATTTTACACATTTAACTGATTAATATTTATGAGATGATAATGTAATATGTTATGGTTGAATATAGTTTGAAGGAGCTGTGAAAGAGGAAGGAAGAGGTCAAACTATATGGGACAAATTTTCTCATTCTTTTGGTAAAATATTGTGCATGCACTTTTCCCACTAATAATTTTTTTTATCTTTTTTTATTTAGTATATTTTCTCATTATTTTTATGTTTCAAATACTAGTAAGGGAATAATTTAAAAGTTCGAGCAACATAGCTAAATATTAATGGATATGTTTGGTGAATTTTGCAGGCAAAGTAATTGATTTTAGCAATGGTGACGTAGCCGTGGATCAGTATCATCGATATCTGGTAAATTTAATTTATAGTATAATTTAATTTTTTAGATATTTTTTTTTAAAATTTTTATTTGATATTTGATATTTGGATTACAATCTGACTAATTAGATTTGCATCAGATAGGACCCTTCCAGGAATAATCGTTTCTATCATAAAAATTTCATATTCAAAACTCGTAATTAAGGCGCTCCATCGAATAATTCCGATTCCATTTTTTTTCTACAGGAAGATATACAACTTATGAAGGATATGGGAATGGATGCCTATAGATTCTCTATTGCTTGGGCCAGAATTTTCCCTAGTAAATCTTCTTATATTATAAAGTTATTCACAATTACAATATTTTGATATAGCAATAAAAAATATCTGAATAAATAACCATGCACCACACAAGAACAAATAATTAACTCTATTTGTTTTTAATTATTATTAGATGGAACTGGAGAAATCAATCAAGCTGGAGTTGATCACTACAACAAGTTTATCAATGCTTTACTAGCTAATGGTACAATTGACATTCTTACTCTCCTATTTTATGTGAAGGTGTTACTGTCTGGGGTAGATCAAAGTTTTTTCTTTTACAATGATTTTCTCAATATTTATTTTTTTTTAAAAAAAAAACATTTTACATCATTAGTTATGTCGACTTGTAGTACTTTTGATGTAGTTTTGTTTTTGAAATAACTTAACTAAATTATACCTGAATTCATAGTCAAAATTAAGTATTTTGATAGTTAGTACTCCGAACCCCTTCACATAATTTGGATAGAGAGAGTATATATCATTTCTTTAGTATTTATGCCAAACTTTTTTTTTCTTGACATTAAACATAGATAAATTGATTGTTACAATGTGTATGAATCCTAGGAATTAAACCATATGTAACATTATACCATTGGGACCTTCCTCAAGCTCTAGAAGACAAGTACACTGGATGGCTAAGCCCACAAATCATGTAAGTTTCACCACAAGATATTTATTCCAACTTGTCTGGATTTATGTCATGTAACATTTTTTGTCATTATTGACAGACAAGATTTCGCGATATATGCGGAGACATGCTTCAAGAAATTTGGTGATAGGGTGAAGAATTGGATCACTATCAATGAGCCTCATACGGTTGCCGTCCAAGGCTTTGATGTAGGTCTACAAGCACCGGGGCGATGTTCCATCCTCCTACGAGCTCTTTGCAGAGCTGGAAACTCTGCAACTGAGCCTTACATTGTTACTCACAATCTACTCCTTGCTCATGCTACTGCTGTTGACATTTACAAAAAAGTACAAGGTAAAAAAAACTTGAAAAAAAACACATTCAATATATTGAGACTTTTCCTAGCCAGTATACATAGATTATACACTGATTATACATGATTATACCCATAGTATACATAGAATATACATATATTATACATCCGCAGAGTGTTTTTGTAATCAAATGTCGTTGCAGCCAACACAACACGGATCAATGGGATATCCCTAGATAGCTTTTGGTATGAGCCTTTAACAAACTCCAAAGATGACATTGAAGCAACACAAAGGGCAATTGAGTTTAATTTAGACTGGTAAGGATTTTGTTGTAGTAGTAAAAAATGCTCACTCATTTTTTCGTTTTGATGGTGAAATGTTCTGTTTCTGAATTCAGGTATCTTGAACCTGTGATTCTTGGAAGGTATCCGAGTTCGATGGTAGAGAGAGTAGGAAGCCGGTTGCCTAAATTTTCACCAACTGAGTCTGCACTCGTGAAAGGTTCCTACGATTTCATAGGCATAAATCATTATACTACATGGTATGCTAGCAAGAACAAAACCAACATAATTGGTGCTCTGCTCAATGACTCTGTTGCTGACTCTGGTGCTATTACCCTTCGTATGTCGTTGACAACTCTATCAATTGATTCATTCTACTTATCGCGAAATTCATTGTGCATTAAGAACTAAGCATTTTTTTGGTTGTGCTTTCGTATCTTGCAGCATTCAAAGGTATAAAGCCAATAGCAGACAGGGTATGTAATTTCGTAGCTTATGTATCTTGAATTGGAACGATATTTATGTTCTGTTATATTATATGTTCTCTATAATAACCAAAAAGTATACGTGCAATAATGATGATATTAAATTACAGGCAAGTTCAATATGGCTGTACATAGTACCTTCTGGTATTAGAAGCTTATTGAACTACATCAAGCAAAAGTATGAGAACCCTCTAATCATAATCACCGAAAATGGTAAGTTTCTAAATCTATAACGTATCTACAAGAAAAGTGTGAATTACATGGAGATTTTTTTGGGATTTAGTATACAAATTTGTAGGAAAATAAGTTTCTTATGGTTCGAGCCAGTTAATTTGATTTCTTGAACTGTTACAGGAATGGATGATTCAAATAGCATATTTACATCACGAGAACATACTCTCAAGGATACAAAAAGGATCAATTATCACAATGACTATCTTACTAATCTGCTAGATGCTATCAAGTAAGTTATTCGTGTCTAAAATCCTACTTGATCAACAAATTTTAAAGCACTACGTATTCATTCGATATCTATATTGGTGAATATGCAGAGAAGATGGTTGCAATGTGAAAGGATACTTTGTGTGGTCTTTGATGGATAACTGGGAATGGGCAGCTGGATTTTCGTCGAGGTTTGGTCTTTATTACGTAGATTACAAGGACAACCTCAAGAGATATCCTAAAGATTCCGTGAACTGGTTCAAGAACTTCTTAGGATCTGCTTAAATTGATACATGTTACTTATAAGCACCATATATGCTTAGGTTCCACGCTTTAAAAAACATAACACGATGTATACAAACAATTATTCTTTCACAATATCGTAATGTCATTCGATAGATTCCACTCAGTTTGCTCATACATAGGTTGTTTGGTATCACGTACGAGTTTTGTTATTGCTCGATCACTTCCTTTTATGCTATTATGTGATTAATTTGTACTCAAATTCAGTTGGATCATCCGTTCAAACAAGCTCAAAATAGACATTTTGAGCTAATTTTGAGTTTTTTAGGAGTCAAAGTTGAGACTTAGTAGTGTGTTGTGCTAGTTGAGTCCTCCCTGTACATCCTAACTAGCAAACCTCCTTCGTTGGAAAATCACAATTATATATACTCAGGACCGACTTAATGCCTTAAAAAATGAGGCAATGGTTTAAGGCCCAAAATTTAAGGGATCTCATTTTATAGTAACAAGAACTATTATAATTTTTTTTTAAAAAAATAAATAAACTTTTACTTGTCTTTTAGTTTATTTTGAAACATTAAATAATGTTTTGTTTCTTCTTTGTCAAATTTTAATTAATTGATTTTTCTACGTGACATGTTTATGACCACAAGATTAATTTTTTTTTGATATATATATGTATATAATTTAACTTAAGACCACAAGATCTGAAAATCCTTTTTTACTCTTTTAAGTTTCATGTCGAGTTAAAATTGGGCAAAAGATTAAAACTTACAAAAACTATTTATAGAAAAACTAACCTTTTTAATTAAGAAGAAAGAAATAATTTTATATATCAAAAATAATTTTAAATATATTAACAATTTTACATCTTAAAAAGCTAGAAGAGTAGATTTTATATAAAAGATAATAAAAAATGTATAATTGCTAATTCTTTTCCTCAAATCCTGGATGAGAGTCAGTATCCTAAGATACAATGCATTGTTGAACATATTAAGGGTAGTTAATTTTTAATACCGCTTAATATTTGGAAACTAGTCTATAATAAAAAAAGACAAATAAAAAGAACATAGTCCAAGTTTTATTACCACTTTAATCCACCCTTAAAAATAACATAGCAAAGTCAGAATTTTCATGTCAAAATTATTTAAGTTAATCTTAATTTTTATTTGATTTCATTAAAGTATAGCAATGTGGAAAAGATATTAAGATTTGAGGTTTGAGTGCAATAGGTGTAGCAATAAATATCCGGTGGAAAGTCACTTGGATTACATACCCACTAATCAAATTTGAATCTAATAAGTTTACATTAGGTCTAATCAAATTTGAAGCTAATAAGCTGTGTACATGAGGTCTACATCAAATTTGAATCGGAATTCCTTCTGGTTATGTTCTTAGAGAGAGAACCTATCAAAATTTGGAGAGTTAAGGATTCTTAGCTATGCTAGTCGGACTTTTAAAAAATAAAAATTGTCAACAATATGATTCATGAAAGTTTGGTGTGTTCATGTGTAGACATGCTCAACAATTTTGATTTTTGGATGAAAGGTGAATACTAACACATCCACATTAAAACCTCATATTGATGTCATCGTTGAATTTGATGTAGGGCTACAATCACTAGGTAGTGTTCCATACTACTCAGTCTACTCCTCGCTCATACCGTTGTTGTTGATATTTACACCAAAAAAAATATTGGTAAGAGAAAAGCATGCAATAATTATTTTCCTAACCAGTATACATAAATTATAAACTAACTATATATGATTATACTCATAGTATACATTTTTAAATACATATGCAAACTATTATTGTGATTAGTCTTTGTAATCAATTGGTGTTGCAACCAAGACAACATGTATCAATTTGGATATCACTAGATACCTTTTGGTATTAGCCTTTAACGAACTCTAAAAATGACAATGAAGCAACACAATTAAAGGGCCATTGAGTTTAATTTAGACTGGTAAAATTTTGTTATTGAAGTCTAAAATGTTTCTCATTTTTTCCTTTTGATGGTGAAATGTTTTGTTACTAAATTCAGGTATTTTGGGCATGTAATGAGTGGAAAGCCTTTTGCCTAAATTTTCGCCAATTGAGTCTTCACTTGTGAAAGGTTCATAGGATTTCCTAGGAATAAATCATTATACTACGTGGTATGCCAGCAAAAACAAAACCGACATAATTGGTGTTCTGCTCGATGACTCTATCGCAGTATCTAGTGCCATTACCCTTATTCGTATGTCATTGATAACACTATTAACTAATTACATGATTCATTCTACAGATCGCGAAATTCATTGTGCATTAAGAACTAAGAATTTGACGTGTGGTTTTGTATCTTGCAGCATTCAAAGGTATAAAGTCAATAGGAGACAGGGTTATGTTAAACCTCTCTATAACAATACTTCACTATTAAAACTAAGTTTAATTTTGAACGATTTTCATGTTATGTTATACTATATGCTCTCTTTAACAAACAAAACGTATTTGTACAATGTTGATGGTATTTACTTGCAGGCAACTTCAATATGGTTGTACATAGTGGCTCATTGTATTAGAAGCTTAATGAACTACATCAAGCAAAAGTATGAGAACCCTCTAATTAATTAAAATGGTAAGTCTCTAATCTATAATGTAGCTTCTAAATTATACATCAATCTATATTTATTGAATTCGAAAAAGAGTCTAGAAGAAATGGTCCGAGCCTCTTATTTTGATTTCTTGAATTGTTACATGAATGGATGATGCATATATACATCGCGACAAGATACTCTCAAGGATACGAAAAGGATCAATTATCAGTAATCACAATGACTATCTTACTAATCTGCTAGCTGCTATCAAGTAAGTTATAATTCGTGTCTAAAATCCTACTTGATCGATAAATTTAAAACACAACGAATTCATTCGATATCTGTTTTGGTGAACATGCAGAGAAGATGGTTGCAATGTGAAAGGATACTTCGTGTGGTCTTAATTTGATGGATAACTAGGAATGGGTAACTGGATTTTCGTCAAGGTTTGGTCTTTATTACATGGATTACAAGGACAACTTCAAGAGATATCCCAAAGATTCCGTGAACTGGTTCAAGAATTCCTTAGGATCCGCTTAAATTGATACATGTTACTTACAAGCAACATATCTGGTTAGGTTCCACGCATAAAAACACGCGTAAAAAGGCATAACGCGATGTATACAAACATATATTCTTTCACAATATCTTAATGTCATTCAATAGATTCCACTCAGTTTTCTCATACATCGGTTGTTTGGTATTATACAAATTTTGTTATTGCTCGATCACTTTCCTTTTCTGCTATTATGTGATTAATTTGTACTCAAATTCAGTTGGAACATCCGTTTAATCAAGTTCAAAATGTGCATTTTGAGCTAGTTTTGAGTTTTAGGAGTCAGAGTTTGAGACTTAGTCTAGAAATAAGGATCAAAATTATCGAATTCAAAGTAGTGTTCAGTGCTAATTTAGTGCTCCCTATGCATCCTAACTAGTAACCTCTTCCGCTCGAAAATGATGTTATATATACTCGGGAATCACAGTATATAAACTGCAGCGTAACTCAATGTCTTTTAAAAAAGTATAACTTACATAAATCTCACAGTCTAAAGAGTAAATTACATCTTATCCCTGTTATTTTCTAATTACAATAATCCCTTAAAATGTGTACCTTCCGGATACATAAGTCATCATCCAGATACATTAATTATAATACAATAAGAATTCTTCTATTGCACTAAAAAGGAAATAAAAACTGAAAATCTAATTACATCCCATAAACTACGCTTACATTTCTTCTTACTCTCCATCATACGAACGGAAATCCAGAATGAAGAAATTCAAAATTTCAAATTTCTCCCAATGGATACCCAAAATCCCACATCTTGTCTTGATCACCTACTTTTCACTACCCTAATATAATTTCAGATTTTATTTCTAATAATTTTTTTTTCATTTACAGAACCTCCATTGATATTGTATTACTGTTCATCAAGATTCATCTTTTCTAGTGAGAATCCAATCCATTTTTCCCTAGCTAAACCCCTTTTTTTCTCAAAATCAGGTTCTTTTCTTGGAATTTGAGATGTTGTTTTGAGTTGAACTACAACTTTTTTTTTTTTTTGCTTTTATCTGTTTAAAGATCAGATTTAAGAATCTTGGATCTAAATTTGGAATTTAAAGGTTGATATGTTTTGTTTTGTGGAGAGAACTAACTGAAGTTTGTGAATCACAAATTAGTCATTGCAATTGACTTAGATATCGAGGGTTGAGAAAAAATTTAGAGATCTGATACATTGTTGACGTGAAAAAATAAGAATTTGAATTTTCAATATATCTGTTATGCATTAATACAACAAATGGAAAGGTTGTAGAGATGCATAACTTTGATGGATCATTTGTACCGTTTATAATGTTATGTAATCGATTTTTGAATTTCATTTTCGTGATGGATAAATTTATAAAATATATTATTATATATGTTTCTTGTTTAAATTGATAAGTGTTGTATATCTACTAGATAACATAAAAAATTGTTGCTCTAAGATGTTTCGTTTGAGACCGATACAAGTACATTGTTGTTTGATAATTGTTATACATTGAATAAATTTAGTATAAATTCGAATTTATGTATCATGCTTAAAAAAATAGTGCATGATATATTATTATTTATGTATCTCTTATTTTGTTTGAGAACAGAATGCATATGTATCATAAATTTGTAGATGAAAAGGCTGATACATGATAATGATATTACATTTGATAGAATTTTTGTATCAAGTATCAATACTAATTAAGATTATGTATCAAACTAATATTTGAACATGATACTTTGTGCATGCTAGAATTTTAATGTATCATAATGTTGAAACGAATGTTTTATACATTAATTCAAAAAATAAAATCAACTAGATACATTGAAAATCTAAACCTATATGTATCAAAAAAGATAACCACCAAAAAGTTGAAAAAAGTCAACAACTAATCAATAGAAAGCAACGGAGATGTATCCTTCTCGCACTATTGGCTAAGTCTAATACTGAAAGATCGAACCAATGAAATGAAGTGTATTAAGACCGCCATTAGAAATTTCTGGAACAATTCCAAATGCACTCCAAGATGAATATCAGCATTAGCAATGTTTTCTACCTCTCTTCCAGCAAATAGATCAAGAGTAACAAATTCAATAATTCTTTTAAGATGAAAAAAAATTTAAAATTGAAGTGCTGGAATGAAACCTACCTCTTGAATAACTTGAAATCATTAATTGGAAAGAGAAAAGATTTAAAATTCAAAAATAGATTAATGTAGGTAAGTGTAGAGAGATTTGTGGCTTGAAAAAAAAAGAAAAAAACCATGGGTATGAGAATTCAAATTAATGTATCCAGAAAAAGAAATGATGGAAGCAAAGGATTATATTTTTGATATTTTTTGCAATGGTAGGAAAAATAAGAAAATATGATGATAATGGTGTATAGTTAGGTAATTTTTTCTTAAAAAGGCATCCATCTTGGCCCAAAATTTAAGGGATCCAATTTATAGTAATATAATAGAATTATGTTTTTTTTTTTAAAATAATAAATTATAATGTGTCTTTTAGTTAATTTTAAAACATTAAAGAATGTTTTATTTCTTTTTGTCAATTTTTTAATTTAACTTTCCAAATAAATTGTAATGTGTCTTTTAGTTCATTTTGAAACATTAAAGAATGTTTTGTCTCTTTTGTCAGTTTTTTTATATAACGTTCCACATGACATGTTTAAGACCACAAGATTAAAACATTTTTTATATATATGTATATAATTTAGTTCAAAACCACAAAATTTGAAAATCTTCTTTACTCTGTTAAGTTTCATGTAAAGTCAAAATTGGATAAAAGATTAAAACTAATGGAGTACTATTTATAGAAAAATAAATAATTTTATGTGTTAAAAAAAACTAGAAGAATAGACTTTACATAAAAAAATAATAAAAAATTAAAAGTTGTAAATCTTCTTCCACTCAAATCCTAGTGGTCAAGATTTGAACATGGAATGAGAGTCGAGTATCCTAACTAACTAAAGTACAACTGATTGTTGAACAAATTAAAGTTGTTAATTTTGAAGATTGCTTAATATTTGAAAATTAGTCTTTCGTAAAAAGATAATAAAAGAACATAGTCCAAGTTTTGTTAAAATTTTGCTTCTCACTGAAAAATCAAATTTCTAACTAATGTACTAGTTTAGTTTGATTTGATTAAAGTACAACAATATGGAAAACAATCAAGATTTGAAATTTGTATGCAAGCTGAATAACAACAAGTATCCGGTAGGGAAGTCACTTAGGTTACATAACATATCAAATATGAAGCTAATTAGTTAAAAAAGTGGAATTTTAGAATAGTAATAGTGGGAAAATAGTAATAGTGGGAATAATCAATCAAAGTTATAATTTGGTGGAATTCTTTTGCTTATGTTCTCAAATAGAACTAAGAAAACTAGGAGGATTGAGTATTTTAAGTTATATGGGTTGGACTCTTAAAAAAATAATGATTTATAACACTTCTGCTTTTTGGAGGTTTTGACATGCACATGACGTCGAGCAACATAAAATGTAAGTACATCACCCATAATTACCTCAATACACGAAGACATGCTTCAAAATTTTAGTGATAGAGCGAAGAACTAGATCAATGTCAATGAGCCTCATATTATTATCATCCAAGACTTTGATGTGGCGCTACAAGAATCGGAGTGATGTTCGATCCTTCTATGAGCTTTATGCAGGGCCGAAAACTTATTAACTGAGCCACACAATGTTATTCACAATTTACTCATGGTTCATGCCACTATTGTTGCCTATTAAAAAAAAAAAAGTACAAGATATAAAAAGCTTGAAAAGAGAAACAGATACAATAAATTAAAATGTTTTCTAATTGATATATAGATTATACATTGATTATACATGACTATATCCATAGTATACATAAAATATACATCAGCAAACTATTTTTTTTTATTAATCTTTGTGATCAATTGCTGTTGCAACCTACAAAACATTGATCAATTGAGATATCACTACATAGCTTTTGGTATGATCCTTTAACAAACTCCAAAGATGCCATTGAAGTAACACAAAGGTCCATTAAGTATAATTTAGAGGGGTAAGGATTTCAGTTTAGCAGCCAAAAATGCTCCTCAAATATTCCTTTTGATGGTGAAATGTTTTGCTACTGAATTCAGGTATCTTGAGCATGTGATTCTTGGAAGGTATCCGAGTTCGATGGTAGAGAGAGTGGGAATACAATTACCTAAATTTTCGTCAATCGAGTCTGCACTCGTGAAAGGTTCATATAATTTCATAGGCATAAATCATTATACTACATGGTAAGCTAGCAAAAACAAAATTAACATAATTCGTGTTTTGGTTAATGACTCTGTCGTAGATTCTGGTGCCATTACTCTTCGTTTGTCATTGATATATAAATCTATTAACTAATTACATGATTCATTCTATTTATCACAAAATTCATTTTGCATTCAGAATTAATCGTATTTCATTGTGCTTTGTATTTGTAGTATTCAAAGGTATAAAGCCGCAGACAGGGTACTTAATTTGATTCAATACAAAGTTAAACCTCTCTAGAAAAATACTTCAGTATAACAAGTGAACTCTATTTGAAACGATTTTCATGTCATGTTATATTATATGCTTTCTATAACAATAAAAAATTATTTTTACAATGTTGGCGATATTTACTTGCAGACAAGTTCAATATGATTGAAAATAGTGCCTCATGGTTTTAGAAGCTTAATAAACTACAAGCACCAAAATGATGGGAACCCTACAATTTTTTTCAGTGAAAATTGTATGTCTCTAAATCTACGATGTAATTCAACGATTCAAAAATGGACGTGATGACACTTGTTTATTTTCACCAAGACAAGTTTGCTTCAACCCAACAAAAACAAAAGAAATGTAGAATTAAAAAGCAAGAACAAGATAAAGCGGAAAAACTTATTATTTCCATGAGAGACCCCAAAATCTGATTGTTACGTGTGCAAGCCACTAAATATATAAAGTGTGAAATTGAAATAATTACAAGTCACAACCTTTATTCTCAAATAGAACAAAGTATAAACAAAAGGAAAAAGAGGGTCTCTTTGAGATGACAACCAACTACCTCTTCAAATTATTGACAAGCCTCAAAATCAAAAGAAGAAGAAGAAAGAGATCATACGTATCCGTGCTCGGAACCTACACAAGTGTAGAAGTAAGGGGCGAGTGCCAACAACAAGGTACTCAACAAGCAACCTATAAACAAGGCTTCGAACTTGATATCGAGTACCCCGTTCATCCAAACTAAACCTCCTGAAACTATAGCAGGCACAAAAATCACTCCAATCTAACAGTTTTACAATAAACAACCCATAAGACTTATTTATCACAGTTCAATAGTCACAATTCAATAACAAAACGAATCAAGTTAGTCAACTCAATGTCAAGTAGTTCAATCACACATAACAAGTGTATCAATCATAATTAACAACACAAGCATCATAATGCATCAAAATCAGAATAATTAATCTCTCATTGGAACCATTTTTCATTGACATAATATCACTAGCCGGAACCATTTTTCATCCTCTTTATATCAAATTACTCACCTAAATCATTTCCCATCCACACAATATGTCTAGCCAGAACCATTTTCCTTCGATTATGTCAAGTCACTAGCCAAAATTATTTCTCATCGGCCTTTATATCAATTAACTAGCCGACAATGATCTCGACATCATAACCATCACATGTCTTATCATGGTATCCACACAAGAACATGGAAGATATACCAATTAATGAAATTCAAGTCTACACTCATGCTATCAAGCATTTCATCAATCAATCAATAAGAATCGCAACAAAGCAATTTACATCATCATGATCATCACATAACCTTTTTCATTTCAACCCTCTTTTATTCATTTAGATTTATCAAGTGGACAATTAACTATTCACCTCATACCCTTGTTCCCAACACACAAATAACAAATGGAATACTCAAATTCTACTAGACTATAAGGTTAAGAGATCACCTGTCCTAAATCAAACAATTAATCACTGTAAAAGTCGAGTCTTCTCCTTCCGAATCACTTCCAAAGTCACACAATCTATAACAATCAAATATTCACAATAAATCTCTAGAAACAAAAATACTCTCATCAATTACTTTAGAAAAATTGGTCAGTCAACTCAAAACCCAATTCCGAAAAAAGATTTGAATCCAAAATTTAATAATTGAAAATATTACTCAATGCTTTAGGAACTCATTGGGAAAAATCATTTCAAACAAGGACTCAAAATTAGTTCACAATCTCCATTTTAGTAAAGAACTTGAGTTCTTGAAAAACCTTGTCATTTACCAATCAAAATTCCAAATTTTTATGTTAGATATCATAAATAACTAAAGCAAAATGAAGTTTTAGGATCATAAAGCTTACCCAAATGATTTAGCTCAAGAAATACTTTCAAAAATCGCCACCAAGAATCCCTCAAGTTCAAAAATGAAAAATGAAACTTAAACCCCAAAATTTGCAGCCAAAGACTCTCCCAAATGTCGCAAAATTAAAGCAGACTCCGTGAAAAGGGTGCCTCTTGCCAAAGTGAAGCCCCCTTCGCTTTCTCGAAGCTCGCTTAAGAGAAGAGGCTCTCGGTTCTGCAAAGGTTGCTCAAGTGATTAGCCTTCACAAAAGCGAGGGTTGCGGACACCAGTAAATACAACCAACTATTAAATCATCGAAAGGACCCTCAGGATTCGTTTGGAACCCGTACATACAAACCATATATGTAAATCAATTATCTCGATGTTTTAGAATCAATAGAACCATCAAAATATGAATATGAGGTCTCCTTGACCCAACATTCATAAAACCACAGGAAACTAACTCAACACCTAAAAATGCTAAAACAAGCTCAAGACGTCTCAAAAATCAACAATGACCTCACCTAGGCCTAAATCATCCCCCGAATCCAGTGAAACTCTTGAAATTTTGATCGAGCATCTGAATTTCGAATGTTGGTCAAAGTTAACCCAAAGGCTAAATTTCCTCAATTTCACAAACTTAGGACCTCAAATCCTCAAAAAGACTCTGAATCTGAAGCCGATAATTATCAGAACAATGTTTCCACATCCCAGAACGGATGGAATCGACAAAATTTCATTCTTACACTAGAAACTCCAAAAGACTCTATAAAGCACTTCTAAGCAACTTAGCCTTTCAAGATCACAAGCTTAACAAATTCTTAACTTATAACTTAAAAGTTCAAAACTAAACTTTCAAAACTCCACATAAAAGACTAGGGGCTGATATCGGTAGGGGCGAAATTGTAACTTCACTAAACTTTCAAAATGACCGACCGAGTCATTACATGTAGTTTCTAAACTATACAATCAACCAATGTTTATTGAATTTGAAAAAGAGTCAAAGAAAGAAATAGTCTGAGCCTTTTGTTTTGATTTCTTGAACTGTTACAGAAATGGATGATTCAAATAACATATTTACATCGCGACAAGATACTCTCACAAGGATAAAAAAAAGGATCAATCCTCGCGTATTCATTTAAAACACAACGTATTCATTTGATATCTATCTATTTTGGTGAATATGCAGAGAGATGACTTTAATGTGAAAGGATACAATAGCTGCTTATTGTTAAGCTTCAACTAAACATACATGGTTGATCACTTGTTGTTTCATTAACAGTGCAATTCAACATGTTACAAAGTCCAGCGTGGATGGCTGTAGGACCCTAGATTGGTCCACAGAGTTGTATCCCTGCTCATCTCCTTTGTGGACGTAGGTCAAAGGCTTGTTTGGTTAATATCTCTGTTTATTCTATTTATATTTATGTATGCCAATTAGGGGTGGGCATTCGGTTGTTCGGTTCGGTTCGTTTTTTTTTCGGTTTTTTCGGTTTTCGGTTTTTGTAAATTGCGTACCGAATACCGAACCGAAATATTTCGGTTCGGTTCGATTTTTGTTAATTCGGTTCGGTTTTTATTAATTCGGTTCGGTTTTTTAATTCGGTTTTTTAATGGGCCTGTCGCGGCTGGTTGCTGCTGTGCAGCTGTCTGCGGCTGGCTGCTGCTGTGCTGCTGGCGGGCGGCGGCTGGTTGCTGCTGTGCTGCTGGCTGCGGCTGGCTGCTGCTTCCCTTGTTGTGGACGGCGCCTGGCGCCTGGCGGTGCTGCTGAAGACAAGAGTGGTTGGAGCTGAAGAGTGGTTGGAGTAAAAGAGGAAGAGGAGAAAATAAGAGGAAGAAGATGAGGAGTGAATTGAAAGGAGAAAAATCTGGCAGAAAGAGAAAGAGTCAAGTAGGGTATTAGGGTTTTTACTTTTTTTAAAAAAAAATTATTTAATATTAATAAGTATTAATTAATATAATATAATTTATAAATTATTAAATTATAGCATAATATTTCGGTTTAAACCGAATACCGAATTCCAAATAATATATACCGAAAATCGAACCGAAATACCGAAAAATACAAAAATTAAAACCGAATACCGAACCGAAACCGAAATTCTAAAAAAATTCGGTTCGGTTCGGTGTTTCGGTTTTCCGGTGTTTATGCCACCCCTAATGCCAATTGTATTTAATTTGAAGAGAATTTCTTCTATTTATATTTATGTGTGCCAATTGTATTTTATTTGAAAGAGAATTTTTCCTAATACGCAGGCAAATACACCAAAAAATAATTCCGTTGCCGGGACTTGAACCCGGGTCTCTCGGGTGAGAGCCGAGTATCCTAACCAACTAGACTACAACGGATTGATGTTTTTATTTGGTCATTATAATTTATAAAAAAAGCAATCTACTATTGATTTTATCTCAAGCAATACGTTGTGTAACTCCCGATATAACTGTAAAAGCAAGATGTGTCATTTGAAAAGTAAAAAGAAAAGAACATTAGTCCAAGTTTCTTTTACAATTTGACTCCATTCAAGTAAAAACAACATGATATTGTGTCGTTCTCTCTTCCCTCAAGAAGTAAAACAAACGTGTCCTACATGACATAATAATCGTCGAATGCCAAATATGATATAAATTGTTGCATAGGATGCATATGCTTACTTGTTTATCTTTATACAAATTTAAATGTCTACTTGTGCACACCAAAAATTGAAGGGCGTATATGTTAGTTAAGACCACGTTAAAATGCACGTTGATGTATTTTGTCTTTCAAAATTTTCTACTTTTATACTTGTAAAATAGTTAAGTTTGCTCAATCATAAAAAGAAACTATATTCGTTCGGTTTATTAAAAAAAGTACTTTGAATTTTTTTCATCTTAAACATTGCACCACTCCTTTAATATAACCACAGTATACATAATATATATACATATATTGTAAATCCATATTTTTTGTTTAAGCCAATGGGTAAATAGCAATCCAGGTTAAATCTTTGCCAAACCCTGGTCATTGACTCATTCTACTAATCGCAAAATTCATTGTGCATTACGAACTAAGCATTTTTTTATTGTGCTTTTGTATCTTGCAACATTCAAAGGTGTAAAGCAAATAGCATACAAGGTACACAATATGTTACAGAAATAAACATCTCTACAACAATATTTCACTATGACAACGAAGTTTATTTGAAACAATTTTTATGCAGGTCCGTTTCAACAAATTTGGGCCTAAAAGTTAAACTTTATTAAAAGGTCTTAATTATTTTTTCTAGATGACAGAGATAAATTAAATAAAAATTACAACAATAACATGTCTTGTGTAATCCTAAAAGTGAGGTCAGTGGAGGCTAGGATGTACATAAACCTTATGTAGTAAGAAGATAAACAATGCAAATTTCGATTTAAAAAAATATAATATGAAGTTAGAATAATAAAATATAGCTCAAGAATTTAGTAAATTAATATATCGGTATTGAAATACTATTGCGCATAAATCTGATAAGTTGTTATAATGATATTGAATGATGTTGTTTTGCTTCAATATAATGATAACTTGTTGCAATGCTTTAAATTTGAAGAAGACATTTTAAAAAAACAATTTTTTTTAAAAAATAGACAACAATAGATTTTGCATAATGCATAAGGTTTAACCTTTAGAGACTTAAAAATATTCAATAATAAGAGAATTTCACAGGTAAGCACGACTCACTTGCAACCCTGAGTTCGAGTTATTATCGGAGCAAAAAGGGTAAGCACTAAGAAAAAGAAGGGGAAGGATAACAAAGGGAAATATAGGAAAAATAATGTGTCGTGTTAGTAATTAGAATATAAACGGACAACAAAATAGACAACCAAGTGTTGAACAAATACTATAATAACCTAAATAGTTATTTCATTTCTCAATTTTTACAACGAGCATTAAATAAGACAAAAAAATTATTATATCTTTTGGAAAAACAATGGGCCCCAAATCATTACTTTAATGGGTTTATGGTCGAGACAGCCTGTTTTCATGTGATGTTATGATTGAGATCTATGATTTCATTAAGGGGGTTTCGAAAAAAAAGAGAGTAATAGTTGCCAACCTCTAATCTTATGTTCAAGAGGTTCAAAATCAATATATAAACATAAAATTCTTAAAAATATCTTAAATATACAACATAATTTTTGTCGAGGGGGTTTGGCCATACTCTGGGTTCGCCCTTGATCTCTATAATAACCAAAAAGTATTTGTACAATGTTGATGATATTAAGTTGCAGGCAAGTTCAATAAGGTTGAACATGATAACTCATGGTATTAGAAACTTGCTGAACTACATCAAGTAAAAGTATGAGAACCCTCTAATCATAATTAATGAAAATGTTAATTTCTAAATCTCCAAAAAAGTAATTCAAGTCTCTTTATTTTAATTTTTAGAATTGAGAGATTCATAAATCGGAATTCGATGCATATAGATACAAGTGGCCTAATTGAGTTCTCCCTATGCCTCTCGTAAATCGGAATTCGATGCATATAGATACAAGTGGCCTAATTGAGTTCTCCCTATGGCCTCTCGTATCATTTTCTTCCTTCACTTGTGACTAGGGCTGGAAGGGGATTCATATTAATCTCCTTCGCTGGAAAATCATGTTATATATATTTGTGGGAGCTTAATGCCTTAAAAATGAGGCATCCACCTTAGCCAAAAATTTAGGAGACCCCTTTATCATAAGGATTTAAAAAACAATAAAAGAAAAAAATATATGGTGTATTTTTAGTTTGTTTCGAAACATTAAAGAATGTTTCTTCTTTTCTTTCATAATTTTTAATTCAACCTCCACGTGATAAGTTTAAAATCACAAGATTAATCTTTTTTTAGTACATATACATATATCTAATTTAGTTTAAATCATAAGATTCAAAATACTTCTTTACTCTTTTGAATATAGTGTCAATTCAAAATCGAACAAAGATTAAAACTGATCCAATACTACTTTTAGAAAAAAAATAAAAAAATTCATAGTAAAGAAAAATAATTTTACGTCTAAAAATATATTTTGAATATACTAACAGTTCTACTTCTTAAAAAACAAAAAAAAAAAAACTATGAATATAAAATAAAAAATGAAATGTTTAAGACCACATATTAAGTTTCATGTGTTCAAAATAGTGAAACTCACTCAAATTTTAGATCCAATTTTATAGAGAAAAATAAAAGTTCTAGGTCGATCCATCTTTATAAAGAAATACAAATTTCATTTCACAATATAATAAAAAAATTTAGACCTATCTTTATGAAACAGGACTTGAACTCGGGTGTCTCACAAAATATAAAATTATAACATTCACCTTTGTGAAAAAATAAAAATTCACATCGAAACTTGAACATAGGTCTTAACAGAGTATCCTAACCAACTAGACTATCACGGATTGTTGAATCATTCAAATGAATTAAATTTAGGATTGTTTCATATTTGAAAATTAATTTATCCAAAACAACAAATAAAAGAATATAGTTCAAGTTTTCCTCTCGGAACTTTTACTCTCTATATGATGTTATAGCTTCTCTCTTTCATCAATTAAATAATATTTGATAATGCAAAAACTAGAGTTAAAGATCAACCTCTAATTCTTTTTTTTTTTATCACTGAAAGAACTCCTATATTTGAACGAAATGTAAGAGAGTGATCTAAATGCTTGTATCTCTTCTCCAAGCTATGTGGTCATGTGATGAGAAAACACTAATATAATGAGATATGTATGTCGATATGTATATGTCTGTCTTCACAATATTTGTTCTTTTGTTTCTAAAATTTACTTTTATACGAGTAAATAGCATAGTATTGTGTGATCATAAAAGGAAAATATATTATTTCGCTTTATTATAAAAGAAAATACTACAATCTGTGTCAATCTAATATACATTAATTCTTGCAAATAAAAATGCTTAAGAAATTATTACCAATATAATGAGAAGCTAAACTTTGCAGAATAAATACAAAATTATAAGTGTTTACATTCCACCTACTGGTCGAAATAGGGCGAAACGTCGCGGCAACTCGAAAATTAATTAATTGATTCAATTTTAACAAAGTTTTAAAAACAAACGAATTTTGAAAAGAGTCGCCACCTAATTTTAGGAAAACTAGAAAAACCGATTATTAATCTACGAAACCAAATTGGTTCTAGGTAAGGGGTTCAAGTTATTCCGAAGGGAGGGGTTAGGCACCCTTCGGAATCCACAAATGTGGTTACCGACTGAATTCATTTTTTTTTTCAAATTGAGGAAAAGAAAATAAAATAATGTACAAATATAATAAACCACCATATACACAATAAAATAAAATAATAATCATCGACTGAAGGTTTGCCTAACGTCAATATTTACATAATAATGAAATAAAATATAATTCGAGTTTTTTCGAATGGCTTCAAGGAAGCAAGTTTGGGTACCTGTAACACTTAGTAAAAGAGTTAGTACAAATAAATAAAAATGAATACTCAAATAATAACTAAAAATAAAAATCCGTCTTATTAACGTGGGAGGCCTTGGAAATCGACGGTAATTTCTTCGTCGCCATTTAACAATTTTAACAAACAATTTATATGAACTTAAACTAAAAATTTCTGTCTTTTAAAATGGGAAGGCCTCTAAACCCGACGGATAGATTTTTCATTGGCCTTAAAACAATATATTTAATATAACCTGAACATCAACAAACATAACAAACTTATCCCAAGAGAATGGGAAACAACAACAAAACTAAAACAACATAATTAAAATGGAAATAATAATAACGTAATATATGAAAATTAAAAATAACATTAAAATAGAATAATAACAAAACCCTGAAAAGTTAAGATAGCAAATAGTTGACTAACAATTTTAAAATAATAATAATAATAAATAAATATCAAACCGTAAATAATGCTATATTAAAACTACAATAACACAAATATTAATTGACTTTTAGAACTACATTAAACTAAAAACAAAACAAGCTACATATAATAATCAGAAAACATAAAAGAACTGGGAACTAAATAAAACAAGGCTTAGAAAAAAAAAATTTACCTGGTTCTGGGCGGCGAACCGGAACTACGAGTTTGAAGGCAACGACTCCACCTCCTCAACTCGAAAAACCACAAAAACACTTTAAAATTTTTGAACTATGGGAACCAAGAATTCTCAAAATTTTATGAGTTTTCTTTTTGTTTTTCCCTCCAATCCCCTCTTAAAAATAGTGAATGAAGTGGGCTTATATAGAAACCCAAAAATCCTCAAAAAGGATGAAATACCGATGTGGACTATTGCAAGATTGAAAATTGTTTGAGAGGCAATGTGGGAAAGACAAATTTTTTTTTTTGTATTTGACTCAAAATGTATGAATTTTAAAATCATTCGACCAAAATTTGCTATTAAATAAATAAAGCTTCAAAATCACGAATTTTTAAAATGTTAGGCCAAAATTGGGTGTCAACAGCTGTCCCTTTCGTTGTGTATGATTGATGAAAGAAATCGTGGACAACGAAAATTGACAAACCCAATTTTGACCGAACACATGACCTTTGTGGAGAGTGCGGTTGCATGTGGTGGAAGTCAATCCCAGACTGTCTCCAAAAGGTTCCATGATGTGTTGCGTCCTTGTTGAAGTGGTTTGCACCTGTTTTTTTTTTTTTTTTGAGAAATTCATCCTTTCGAATGCTCTTGACAAAGACTGAGATAAAACTCGTCAGCTTAAAATGCAATTTAAATGGGAGACAGTGTCTTCCACCGTGTCGACTCTCAATTTCTCTCCTCGGCATTTAACGTCAGTTGGCGTTGAGGGATAAATATTTCCTTTGAGATGCACGATTCCTTTTCTGGCAGTGCATGATTGCTTGCAGGGCATGAATATCTTCCCGCGATGTTCAAATTTGCGAGGGATGGAATCTTCTCGCGATGCATAAAATTTTGCGAGGGATGGGATCTTCTCGCGATGCATAAATTCCGCAATGAAATATTCTTGCGATATGTAAACTTTTGCGAGGAATTGAATCTTCTCGCGATGCATAAAATTTTGCGAGGGATGAAATCTTCTCGCGATGCATGAATTCCGCAAGGTATGAATCTTCTTGCGATATGTAAACTTTTGCGAGGAAATGAATCTTCTCGCGATGCATAAAAATTTAACTTGTGATACATGAATATTAATCCGCAATGTATGGATATTAACTCGCAATTCATAAATATTAACTAGTGATGCATGAATTAACTCGCGATGCATGAATCGACTCTCGATGCATGAATTGACTCTCGATGCATGAATATTAACTAGTGATGCATGAATTGACTCTCGATGCATGAATATTAACTCTCGATGCATGAATTAACTCTCGATGCATGAATATTAACTCTCAATGCATGAATTAACTAGTGATGCATGAATTTTCTGCGAGGTATAGAATCTTCTCGCAATGCATGGAATTTTCTGCGAGGTATGAAATCTTCTCGCGATGCATGAATTTTCTGCGAGGTTTGAAATCTTCTCGCGATGCATGAATTTTCTGCAAGGTATGGAATGGAATCTTCTCTCGCCTCTCTCTGGAATTTTTCTTCTCATCTTCTTCGCGATGCATGAATTTTCTGCGAGGTATGGAATCTTCTCGCTATGCATGAATTTTCTGCGAGGTATGAAATCTTCTCGCAATGCATGATTTTTCTGCGAGGTATGAAATCTTCTCGCAATGCATGAATTTTCTCGATTCTTTCTCTTCTCGTGCGAAAGTATGAAATCTTCTGCTATGCATGAATTTTCTGCGAGGTATGGAATCTTCTCGCGATGCATGAATTTTCTGCGAGG
>JAKWJD010001755.1:5913347-5988206 GCA_027705065.1 Solanum peruvianum
CTCTCTCTCTGTCTTTCTCTTTTGTTTTCTTTATTCAAACCCTCCTTCTTTTCACCCTAATTAAAATATAATTAAGACTCAAGAGACAATAATACCCCACTAATTAACCCAAAGTTACCTCTTTTATCCCTCAAGGATTTGAGTTATTATATTAACCCTCATCTTTATAATTAAGGAAAGAATAGTCCAAAACGACCCTTAAAATGTGTAGAGGAATCCTATTCTGCCTGGATTTGCGCAACCTGTGACGGCCGTCGTGCCTGCGACGGTCCGTCACGGTGGTCGTCGCACCTCCCAAAGTCCCAGGTGAACTGCGACGGCCCGTCACACCAGTGACGGTCCGTCCTGCAACCTCTCCGTTCTGACGGTCAGAAACTCGTTTCTTGTACCAAATTCCAAAAGTTGAAGTGTTTTGCAACGGAAACTCACGACGGTTCGTCGTGGATTGTGACGGCACGTCCTGCAGGTCCGTCACAATTTACAGAGAGTCGATTTTCAGTACCCCCATTTCAGAATTCTAAGTATGCTGAAACGATGCAGCAACCTCGACGGGCCGTCGTGACCACGACGGTCCGTCGTGACATCCGTCGTCACAGCCATTTTTCCAGATTTAAAATCTGCTGCCCAAACCGACTAACAGGTCGTTACAATTTTGTCACGACCCAAAACCGGGGACGCGACTGGCACCCACATTTACCCTCCTATGTGAGCGAACCAACCAATCTAACCTTTAACATTTTAGTACAATATCAACAAGAGAAATGCGGAAGACTTAAACTCATTAATAAAACAATCCAAAACTATTATTATTATCCCCAAAATCTGGAAGTCATCATCACAAGAACATCTATCTCAATTGCTAAGCTAAAACGTCTAAGAAGCTAAAACAAATACTAGCTAGTCCATGCCGGAAGTTTAAGGCATCAAGACTAGAAGAAGAAGACCCAGTCCAAGCTAGACGCATTAGCTCACCCTGAATTTCCGATGAAGTGAAGACTGGCTAGATCTACTGTTGAGTTGAAGTTGACGGAACGTTTGCTGCATTACACAATTAACAGAAGAAAACATAAAGTAGGGGGTCAGTACAACCACACTACTGAGTAGATATCATCGGCTAACTCAAAATAGGAACAATAATATCAATAATAATGAAAATCAACTACAATACTCAACATGTATCAATAACAATATTAATTCATCAATGAATACCTCCGAGTCACACATGAGGACTCAAGCCTCAATACCATACTCATTTGGGATTAAGTTCATTAGATTGAGTATATTCATTAT
This sequence comes from Solanum peruvianum, assembly GCA_027705065.1. Classification (NCBI taxonomy): domain Eukaryota; kingdom Viridiplantae; phylum Streptophyta; class Magnoliopsida; order Solanales; family Solanaceae; genus Solanum; species Solanum peruvianum. Next base: position 5,914,638 of record JAKWJD010001755.1, read on the forward strand.
CTTTCAAGATTCATTATCTTTCTTCCTCTTGTGTCAGTACGTGACACTCCGCTCCTCATATTCATTCTATCCTGGTGCCGGAACGTGGCACTCCGATCCTCATATACTATCCTGGTACCGAACGTGGCACCCGATCCATATACTATCCTGGTGTCGGAATGTGACACTCCGATCCTCATATTCTATCCTGGTGTCGGAACGTGACATTCCGATCCTCATATTCATACTATCCTGGTACCGGAACATGGCACCCGATCCATATACTATCCTGGTGTCGGAACGTGACACTCTGACCTCATATTCTATCCTGGTGTCGAACATGACACTCCGATCGGAGTGCCACGTTCCGGCACCAGGATAGAATGAATATGAGGAGCGGAGTGTCACGTACCGACACAAGAGGAAGAAAGATAATGAATCTTGAAAGATAATGAATATACTCAATCTAATGAACTTAATTCCCAAATGAGTATGGTATTGAGGCTTGAGTCCTCATGTGTGAACTCGGAGGTATTCATTGATGAATTAATATTGTTATTGCTACATGTTGAGTATTGTAGTTGATTTTCATTATTATTGATATATATTGTTCCCTATTTTGAGTTAGCCGATGATATCTACTCAGTACGTGTGGTTGTACTGACCCCCTACTTTATGTTTTCTTCTTGTTAATTGTGTAATGCAGCAAACGTTCCGTCAACTTCAACCAACTAGATCTAGCCAGTCTTCACTTCATCTGAAATTCAGGGTGAGCTAATGCGTCTACTTGGACTGGGTCTTCTTCCTCAAGTCTTGATGCCTTGAACTTCCGGCATGGACTAGCTAGTATTTGTTTTAGCTTCTTAGACGTTTTAGCTTAGCAATTGAGATAGATGTTCTTGTGATGATGACTTCCAGATTTTGGGGATAATAATAATAGTTTTGGATTGTTTTATTAATGAGTTTAAGTCTTCCGCATTTCTCTTGTTGATATTGTACTAAAATGTTTTAAGGTGTTAGATTGGTTGGTTCGCTCACATAGGAGGGTAAATGTGGGTGCCAGTCGCGTCCCCGGTTTTAAGTCGTTTCAAACTTGGTATAAGAGCATTAGGTTCTTTGGTCTCATCACACAAGAACAGATCTAGTAGAGTCTTAAGGAATGGTAGGGGGACGCCTTTACTTTTCCTTGAGAGGCTATAAGACTTTAGGAAAATTTCACGCTTTCATTCTTTCCTTCGTGCTACTACTTAAGTCCAATTGGTATCTAGGCGATACGAATTGGTATCTGACCATCTTCACTCTATTTCGCAGATGGTTAGAACTAGAGCAACGACCGCGCCAACAACAGCACCTGCCAGACAGGAAACAACTGAGCCAGCCACTGGGGCTGTGGCTCGAGGGAGAACAGCGGCAAGAGGCCGTGGTAGAGGTCGTGGGAGGACGCCCTCTAGAGGAAGAGGACGAGCACCTAGCCCATTTGATACTAGGGCAGTAACTCCTCCACCGACTGAGGAAGTGGTAAGAGAGGGGGAGGATGGGGAGAATGAACAAGTGCAAAATGAGGACATGCCACCCCAACCTACCCTAGAGATGATCAACCAGGTACTTGCTTATCTTAGCGGGTTATCCGATCAGGGTCAAGCACCTCCAGTGGTTTCTGCACCAACACCTCCGGCTTCAGAGATACGTCATGCGGCTACTATGGCTCCCCGCATGGATGCATCATTGGGAATAGGCACATTTCCACGTCTGACTACTGGGCCTATTATGACAAATGATCAGCATGAACTTTTCAGTAAGTTCTTGAAATTGAAACCTCCAGTCTTTAAGGGTGCAAAATCAGAAGATGCTTATGATTTTCTGGTTGATTGTCATGAGCTACTACACAAGATGGGTATAGTAGAACGGTTTGGCGTTGAGTTCGTACGCTATCAGTTTCAAGGAACGCCACAAATGTGGTGGCGGTCACATGTTGAGTGTCAACCAACAGAGGCACCACCTATGACTTGGGAATCATTCTCTACCCTGTTATGGAAAAGTATATCCCAAGGACTTTGAGAGATAGAAAAAGGGATGAGTTCTTGAGTCTCGAGCAAGGTAGGATGACGGTCAACGCATACGAGGCTAAGTTTCTTGCTTTATCAAGGTATGCCACCCAACTTTGTTTCAGTCCACAAGAGCGGATTCGCCGTTTTGTGAAGGGGTTGAGGTCAGAATTGCGGATTTAGCCTTACAGGTAGCGGCTACGGCAACATCCTTCCAAGAGGTGGTAGACTTTGTGATAGAGGTGGAAGGAGTGAAGCCAGATGACTTCACCACTACATCGACATCAAAAAGGTTTCGAAGGGAGGTGAGTTTAATGGTTCTCACTCTAGAGGACAGAGCTCCGGAGTTTACTCAAGTCGACCAATTCAGTCTTCACTACAGACTGTAGTTGGGGGTCCACCTCAGACGGTCAACACTACTCCGAGAGACCTATGCATGAACCCGAGAGTGTTATGGATGTGGGGAGGTTTGACACATTAAGAGGTATTGTCCAAACCAGAGTTACAGAACCCCACTAGCTAGAGGTAGGGGTGGTCATGGTAGAGGCCGTTTTTCTGGAGGACGCGGTGGTCGAGGTAATGGTGGTCACCAAAACGGCCGAGGAGATGGGAAAATTGGAGCCACTACGACACCACATGGTAGGGGCAACGGACAGACTGGTGATAGGGCCCATTGTTACGCTTTCCCTGGGAGATCTGAAGCGGAGGCGTCTGATGTTGTTATCACAGGTAATCTTTTGGTTTGTGATTGCATGGCATCTGTATTATTTGACCCTGGCTCCACGTTTTCATATGTATCTTCATCATTTGCTAATGGTCTAAATTTACATTGTGAATTACTTGATATGCCTATTCGTGTTTCTACTCCGGTGGGTGAGTCTGTGGTAGTTGAAAAGGTATATAGGTCTTGTTTGGTGAACTTTGTGGGGAGCAACACTTATGTAGATTTGGTTATTTTAGAAATGGGTGACTTTGATGTAATTTTGGGTATGACTTGGCTTTCTCCGAATTTTGCGATCTTGGATTGTAATGCTAAAACTGTGACATTAGCCAAGCCTGGGACAGATCCGTTAGTGTGGGAGGGCGACTACACTTCCAATCCGGTGCGTATCATATCCTTTCTTCGTGCTAAGAAAATGGTTAGTAAAGGGTGTTTAGCTTTCTTGGCACATCTCAAGGATGACACTACCCAAGTACCCTCAATGGAATCGGTTTCGGTAGTTCGAGAATTTTTGGATGTGTTCCCTGCAGATCTTCCTGGTATGCCACCGGATAGGGACATTGACTTCTGCATCGATCTTGAACCGGGCACTCGCCCCATTTCTATACCCCCTTATAGAATGGCTCCCGCGGAGTTAAGAGAGTTAAAGGCACAACTTCAAGAGTTGTTGAGCAAAGGCTTCATTAGACCAAGTGCATCTCCTTGGGGTGCTCCGGTTTTGTTTGTGAAGAAGAAGGATGGGATTTTTCGGATGTGCATAGACTACCGGCAGTTGAACAAGGTAACTATTAAGAACAAGTATCCTCTTCCTCGCATTGATGACTTGTTCGATCAACTACAAGGTGCTTGTGTCTTCTCTAAGATCGACTTGAGATCCGGTTATCATCAATTGAAAATACGGGCAGCGGATGTGCCAAAGACTGCTTTTCGAACGAGGTATGGACATTATGAATTTGTAGTGATGTCTTTTGGTCTTACAAATGCCCCCGCTGCTTTCATGAGCTTGATGAACGAGATTTTTAAGCCATATCTGGATCTCTTTGTGATCGTGTTTATTGATGATATACTGATATACTCTAAAAGCAAGAAGGAACATGAGGAGCATTTGAGAATGGTATTGGAAATGTTGAGGGAGAAAAAGCTTTACGCCAAGTTCTCTAAGTGTGAGTTTTGGCTAGATGCAGTGTCCTTCTTGGGGCATGTGGTTTCGAAGGATGGGGTGATGGTAGATCCTTCTAAGATTGAGACAGTGAAGAATTGGGTAAGACCCACCAATGTGTCAGAAATAAGGAGTTTTGTGGGGATAGCTAGTTACTACCGCCGATTCGTCAAGGGATTCTCTTCTATTGCTTCCCAATTGACGAACTTGACTAAGCAGAATGTTCCATTTGTATGGTCAGATGAATGTGAGGAAAGCTTTCAGAAGCTTAAGACTTTGTTGACTACCGCGCCTATCCTTACCTTGCCAGTAGAGGGTAAGAACTTCATTGTCTATTGTGATGCATCCTATTCGGGTTTCGGTGCAGTGCTAATGCAAGAAAAGAGTGTGATTGCTTATGCTTCAAGACAATTGAAAGTGCATGAACGTAACTATCCAACTCATGACTTGGAGTTGGCCGCGGTAGTATTTGCACTAAAGCAATGGAGACACTATTTATATGGAGTTAAGTGTGAGGTCTACACGGATCATCGTAGCCTTCAGTATGTTTTTACTCAGAAAGATTTGAACTTGAGACAGAGGAGATGGATGGAACTACTAAAGGACTACGACATCACTATTTTGTATCATCCGGGGAAGGCAAATGTTGTGGCAGACGCTTTGAGTAGAAAGGCGGGAAGCATAGGAAGTCTAGCTCATTTGCAAGCTTCTAGACGCCCATTGGCTAGAGAGGTGCAGATTTAGCTTGTGTCATTAGGAGGGTAAATGTGGGTGCCAGTCGCGTCCCCGGTTTTGGGCAGCAGATTTTACCTATTGGTATCTATTGTAACGACCTGTTTAGTCGTTTTGGGCAGCAGATTTTAAATCTGGAAAAACTGGCTGTGACGACGGATGTCACGACGGACCGTCGTGGTCACGACGGCCCGTCGAGGGTGCATCGTTTCAGCATACTTAGAATTCTGAAATTGGGTACTAAAAATCGACTCTCTGTAAATTGTGACGGACCTGCAGGACGTGCCGTCACATCCACGACGAACCGTCGTGAGTTTCCGTTGCAAAACACTTCAACTTTTGAGAATTTGGTACAAGAAACGAGTTTCTGACCGTCAGAACGGAGGTGCAGGACAGACCGTCACTGGTGTGACGGGCCGTCGCAGTTGACCTGGACTTTGGGAGGCTGCGACGACCACCGTGACGGACCGTCGCAGGCACGACGGCCCGTCACAGGTTGCACAAATCCTAGGCAGAATAGGATTCCTCTACACGTTTTAAGGGTCGTTTTGGACTATTCTTTCCTTAATTATAAAGATTGAGGGTTAATATTAATAACTCAATCCTTGAGGGATGAAGAGGTAATTTTGGGTTAATTAGTGGGGTATTATTGTCCTCTTTTATCTTAATTATATTTTAATTAGGGTGAAAAGAAGGGGTTTGAATAAAAAAAACAAAAGAGAAAAAAAACAGAGAGAGAGAGAGAGAGATCGAGAGGGAGGAATATCAAAGCTTGGGAATTTGCTTGTGGATTCCAATTCTTCGGGGGAGGTAGGTTATGGTTTATGTTACGATATTCGTAGTGAACTCTTAATAGTGAATATTATGTGTTGATAGTATTGTAAACCCTGCTATGTGCTTAAATTGTATGCTTGCATGATTATGATTATGAAATTGTGATGAATTAACAAAGCATGATGAAGCTATTGAATCCCAAATCTTGAAAGAACCCTAATTCGCTTGATATATTATATAACAAGATTGATGATGCCTTAGTATGAAAGAAGGCTTGATAAATTATATAATGAGAATGATGATGCCTTAGTGTAAAAGAAGGCTTGATGAATTAGGGGATCGGGTGCCACGTTCCGGTACCAGGATAGAATATGAGGATCGGAGTGTCACGTTCCGACACCAGGATAGTATATGGATCGGGTGCCACGTTCCGGTACCAGGATAGAATGAATATGAGGATCGGAGTGTCATGTTCCGACACCAGGATAGAATATGAGGATCGGAGTGTCACGTTCCGACACCAGGATAGTATATGGATCGGGTGCCACGTTCCGGTACCAGGATAGAATGAATATGAGGATCGGAGTGTCACGTTCCGACACCAGGATAGAATATGAGGATCAGAGTGTCACATTTCGACACAAGGATAGTATATGGATCGGGTGCCACGTTCCGGTACCAGGATAGTATATGAGGATCGGAGTGCCACGTTCCGGCACCAGGATAGAATGAATATGAGGAGCGGAGTGTCACGTACCGACACAAGAGGAAGAAAGATAATAATCTTGAAAGATAATGAATATACTCAATCTAATGAACTTAATTCCCAAATGAGTATGGTATTGAGGCTTGAGTCCTCATGTGTGAACTCGGAGGTATTCATTGATGAATTAATATTGTTATTGCTACATGTTGAGTATTGTAGTTGATTTTCATTATTATTGATATATATTGTTCCCTATTTTGAGTTAGCCGATGATATCTACTCAGTACGTGTGGTTGTACTGACCCCCTACTTTATGTTTTCTTCTTGTTAATTGTGTAATGCAGCAAACGTTCCGTCAACTTCAACTCAACAGTAGATCTAGCCAGTCTTCACTTCATCGGAAATTCAGGGTGAGCTAATGCGTCTAGCTTGGACTGGGTCTTCTTCTTCAAGTCTTGATGCCTTGAACTTCCGGCATGGACTAGCTAGTATTTGTTTTAGCTTCTTAGACGTTTTAGCTTAGCAATTGAGATAGATGTTCTTGTGATGATGACTTCCAGATTTTGGGGATAATAATAATAGTTTTGGATTGTTTTATTAATGAGTTTAAGTCTTCCGCATTTCTCTTGTTGATATTGTACTAAAACGTTAAAGGTTAGATTGGTTGGTTCGCTCACATAGGAGGGTAAATGTGGGTGCCAGTCGCTCACATAGGAGGGTAGATGTGAAGGCTTTGAGAGTAAAATCTATATTTGATAAGTGTGATGAAAGTAATCTATCTAATAAATGCTTGAATGTGTGAAGTGATAGATTCACTTGAGTCATGATAATGCCAAAGTCTAATGTAGAATTCTAGATATGATATTAGGCTGAGTATGAACTTGACATGAATGGGGTTCTCATGTAGTAATGATTCTTGGGTTTTGAGGGCAAATCTATTATGATGAATTATGTATGCTAAGACTCCAAAAGTTAAGCTTATAAGGTAATGGTAGACCATTAGATAGAATGGTTATGATGAGATCTGACAACGTAACTTACCCCATGAAGGCTTGGATGGATAAAGTGATAGAATTACATGGGTTAGGAGGATGTCCATGCCTAGTGTTTTGACCCTAAGTGGGATTGTTCAAAGTAAGAATTGAACTTCAAGGAGGTGAAGTATGATATTAGGCTTGTAGTAATTGAAATACTTGAATTATGTTTATATCTATGTCTAATGTAGTCATTTTAGATGTGTTGACTTAATATGAGCTTTGACCTTGGGAATGGGAAAGATATGATAATATGCATGATTTATGAAGTTTAATACATGCTTTAGAGACACTTTGAGAAAAAAGTGAATATGCTCATGACCTAGTTGTAGTGTTGTTGAAAGGTTAATCTCATATACACACTCATGCATGAATATGACATAAAGTGAAAGGTTTATCACAGGTAGTGATTCTAATGTTGGAAAACTAGTCTCACCTAATTGAATCAAGCACTCTAGAGCCATAATAAATAGGTCATGGATGTTGATAGTTGCTCACGCATGATCTAATTCGCAATAGTAGGAGTTATGTTGGATTGAGTATCAAGACATTCTTCCACGAATATGAACTTGAGTCAAGACTTAATGTTAACTCAGTGGTACTTAATGCCTAACACCGAGTAGATATTGATATGAGATGGAGTCCCTCACATTAGTAGATGATTCTAATAGAAATCTCTTGATATGTGAGCTCTCACATTCGTAGAGGCCGAGTTCCTAGGAGTGATCACATGGTATGTAAGCCCTCACGATAGTAGAGGTCAGATTTATAGAAGCAATCCCTCTATCCCATAACTATGTTTTCACATATGTTACTTAGCCATTAGTCTCATCCAATCTAAGATTATAATTCTACACTCGGAAAGTAGAGAAACCCCTTTTTTGGTGTGGAGTAGACACCGGATTCCATGTTAACTCACGTGGTCTATGTCAGTTAAGGATTATGTCCCAAATAGTGTAGTAATAAAAATTACAAAATAATTGTGAACTATGCGTACTTCATAAACTTACCTAGTACGAGTAAGAGTATGGATCCTACTTATGCATTGCACGAGTATGCTTTAAAGGCATCTATGGTATGTTTCTTTCCTTGTTTTTATGGTTGTTCTTATGGTGTATGCTTAGATAGGATTTTTCCATAGTTTCGTTCCTCAACATGATATGATTGAATTAATGTGAGAGTTACCTTATCTATATCAAGTAAGCTACTAATGATACCAAGAGAGGGTGAGAATGTTTAACGACTGGGAGTACCCCAAAGTCGTAAACCAACGTATTTGACCTCTAGGAGGTCTCATACAAGTCACATGGATCTTTCATTGCATACGCTACTCAAAATAAGTAAGAATCTAAAATTTTCTTTGCACACAAATAATACTTTTATTAATATCAAGTGAAAGACTTTTAAAACATCTAACTTTACAACATGTATGTCTCATAAACCATCTAATACTAAAGAGTACAACATTGAGACAAAGCCCATACAAATATAAATAAGTACTAAACAACATAAAGGAATGTGTAGGGTATTGTCCTTGAATCTACCAAGTCTTCATCTTAAACAACTTAGAAACCTAATCGACCTCCATAGCATACAACATATACAGTCCCTACACTTGAGTATAAAGGGGAAAAAAGGGGTTAGCACAATTAAGCACTAAGTATGGAGAACATGAAAACACCATTCTAAAAGGGATATTTAGTATAGAAATATGTTTTCATGACATTTTGATAAAAACCTCCATCATAAGAGTTTAAGAGACATAACATAAGTTCACATTCACATATAAAGCCATTTTCAAGTAACATCAACATATAACATAAGACATAGGCATACTCATCAATTAAGCATTTCATCATTTATACCCTCTAGCTAAGGTTACTCTAAGACCCACCTAAGTAAGACATGAAAAGGTCGCCCATAAAACCCTTTACAAGCACACCTAAGTGTTCCACAAAGGTACCCTAAATAAGAACCTTTCTACTTAAATATGCTAACATTAAGGTGAACATTCTATACGTGAGTAATTTGGAAGTCAATCATACAATTAGGGGACTTCACATAATGGTCTTAGAAGACCTAGGGAACTCACTTTAGCATCTTCAAGTCTTACTCGTGCTATGTGTAGATAGCATCCCATACTACTACACATACGTCGTAGAACCTATCCTACTACTAGAGTTCAAATCCCACATGATGAGAATAGGCATTAACCGACATAGACCACACTAGATGGGTATGGAATCCAGATTCTACCCTACGTGGTGGAGGGTGTTCTACTTGGCAACGGTAGAACCAGGACACATCCCATGTGGGCACGTGGTTTAGGGGATATCAAGGGCTTATTTGTACTCTAGTCTCATTCTCAAGCGGAGGTACTACCACAAGCACATCCACTCGGTGCTTTGTCTTATTTCTCATATATTAAGTTCATTCATATAAGTGTCTTAGAGAAGGAACCATAACTAATTCCTACCAACTCATAATACCATTACAAAAAAGGGCATCACAAGGATTCACCGACAAGGTTCATAAGGATAGCTCCTATGAATTTCTTAGAGATGGTTTCATGTCGTTTCAGCCAACCGGCCTCTAAGTCCATAATTCCACTCAAGAAGGAGGCACCATTACAGTCTACCACTTCAAGGCTTCATTATTAACCTTCTTTTCATAATTAAGGTTTCACATTAGTCATTCATAGAAGGATACCTACTTTAGGTCTACCGATCCTAGACTTTCATTCATTTATAGAAGGGCACCTACATAGGTCTACGGTCTACCTAACCAAGACACCATATCCACATATAGGGACCCTCATAGTCAATCATCATCACATGTAAACATTAGAGAAATACACTATTCATCACATCATGCCCAATACAAGATCAAACACATATATCATATCATCCTTCACTTTATGCATTCATATAAGTCATACCACCAAATACTAGATTAATTACTTCATATAACAAACTCCACATCGTACCTACACATATATCATCACAAGATACTACTACAATTGACATAATACTGTTGACAAGGCTATGATCATAACATATGTAACAAATAATCACCGCCTCCATAAGTGGACCATACCACTCAAGACCAATTTTAATCTTAATTACACAACATACCTTCTTCAAAAAGACACCATTACCATTCCTTCATCCTCAATAATTTGACAATACAATAACATAGATAATAGTAGAATTTAACTATGCAAATTAAGCTAAACATGATCCAATAATAAACATAAAAACCAAATCAGTATTTGCCAATTCAAGGCTTAAATCTCATATCATTCAATTCAATATCAATTCTTCACAATTTAACATAGATAATACCCTATATGAACATCCCACATCAATTCAAACATAATTCTACAATCATCAGCTCAAAATCAATACACCCACTTTATGGTGAAATTTAGAGAATTTAAGAAGACATTGGTTCATGGAATTTGCTTTATTAAAACCATAAATAATCATTAATAACAACATAAATCATCATTTAAATTCATTTCATGCAACAACCCATGCATAGAATCAAAATTGGGGGTTTTAGGGTTTTTGAAAAACTTTAAGAATACTCTGAATTGGCTCTTTGATTAAAAGAGGAAACAAAGATAAGAGTCCCCATACCTTTTTCAAAACCTATCAACAAAATTTGGGTTAAAACCCTGGAGAATTTACCTTCTTCCTTGGAACTTGAAGGTTCTTCAATGGAGGATTTGTGTAGAGATAGTTTAGAGAGAAAAAAGAGATTCTAAATTTTTTTAATTTCTAGTTCAGTGTTGGGGATTTTTATTGGGGAATGGGTGTAAAATGACCTAAAATCAATATGTAATACACCCCCAAAATACCCAAACACCCCTATATTATTGATGCAGTCAAATCTGAAACATGGTTGCGCGTCACGGGGTCACTCCCCAATTTTTTTTCTCAAAATTAATTTGAGGCAGAAAGGTATTTGCCAAGCCCACAAAGCAGAGGCAACTTTTGGCCTCTGAGTGACAGGCGCGCATCATGACTTGGCCTCCATAAACTGTCTCCTACACGCTACTTTGGTAGCCTCTTGGGCAAAGCTTGGGTCCTCCTAAAGGACCCTTAGGTTGGCCCTTGGAAAGTTATACCCAAACGTTTTAACCCTAAACTCGATTATTAAGTCACTAGGGTCACATCCACTGATTTTCAGCTACAAACAACACATAAAACATGAACAACATACTAGAACACACCAACTCATAAAAGACTACTTTCCGGACGTCTTGGTCGTCCCTCGACGTTTGACTTCAAAACTCTTTAAAACTGACTTTAAAATCTATTCTTCAATATTTTAACTAATTAATAACTCATAAACCTCATGTGAGGATCTAGTTCAACCTATTTTATTTTAAGGGTGTTACAATACTCCCCCACTTGGAAAACATTCATCCTAGAATGTCACTTAAACATTTAAAGGGAAACAATCAAAGCAAACAACCCCTGATCATGTTTAGAATATCATATACAATTCAAAAATCTAGGAGGAACATCAAATCCACACAATAAGATACTAAAAACACAACAAGAAGGTAGGAACGACATCTACAAACTCATCATGCATCAAGTCTTCACATTTCTCATCTCATATTTGGAGGAACTTCCTTCTCCACATAATACCATGCTTACTTCAAACTTTATAATCACATCATGCCAATTCTTCATAAAATCACAATTATGAAACATTTCCAATATGTCAAGTAATTTTCTCAAAGAGGCTAAAAAAGCAATTCCTCAATAACACATTAGGCATGTTCACAATTTTACCTCAAGAAGCAAATAAACATATTATACTAAATGCACATGAATATGAGTGAATGCAATATATGAAAACTCATTTGCTCATTTAACAAGAATTCAACCAAAATATGCATATCTAAAGGAGAATATTTGGAAGCTCATTTTTCACAAAAGAGACCAACATGAACCAAGATAATAAGAACTTTTAGTTTTAGGCTTGAATATGCACGTAAGGAAAGGATAAGGATATCTCACTCGCAACAACCATACTAATTACCATACTTCACCACTTGGGAGAAACCCATCTAAGGTCAACATGAACCTACCATAAGAATCTCAATCAAGGAACCATTAATCTTACCAACACCACTCAAGGTCTCACCTAAGTCTACATCACCGGATCTAAACTTCTAAACTCTCTATACCTCTTGAGATGACAACATCTACCAAGCCTAACTTAGAACACCAAAGACACTCAAAATCCTTATCATGATCTACCATATCCCCTACTTAGAATAAATTCATTCTAGATCTTTCAAATATAATCTCCTCCCCTCCTAAGGTCGAAGCCTACCAACATCCAACCTTCTCACTCATCACACCTGCACATTTCTAGCACCTCATTTCATTATCAATTTCAACAACCTCAAAACACAACCTATCCAAGTTAGGTTCTATCAACCATACTCTCACTATCATAAGGAAATTCATCCAACCTAATGTCATCATCACAACCTTGCACCTCATATCTATCAAGTCATACACGATCTTTTCTCTCCTTCAAACTTACAACAACCCTTGCAATGGATTCCTACTCACGGGATAACACAATGAACAAGGTAAAGACATTATATAGTAAAACTCTTAATGTGGCGTGCTTCACATTACGAACAAGACTTTACTTGATGTGGTTTTGAGATAACCTATGACCATACCAAAAACCTTATTCACTAATACCAAGTTTGTAATTACCCGAGAGTACCCCTAGCCGTAATTGGCATATTTGACCTCTCGGAGGTCTCATACAATTCACATGGATCTTTCGTTGGATACGATACTCAAAGCAAGTAAGAATTGAAAACTTTTTTCGCACATGAATAGTACTTTCATTAATAAGCAAATGGAAGAATTTTAAAACATCTAACTTTACAGCATGTATTTCTCATAAACCATCTAATATTTTAGAATACAAAATTGGGACTAAGACCATACAAAACATAAACAAGGACTAAACGACATACAGAAACATGTAGGGTATCCTTCTCGAATCTATGAGGACTCACCAAGTCTTCATCTTTAACCACTTAGAAGCCTAATCAACCTCCATATCATTCATCACTCCAAATCCATACACTTTAGTCAAAGAGGAAAAGAAAGGGGCTAGCACAATTAAGTAATAAGTATGGAGGCCATGGAAAAACCTGCTAAAAGGGAATTTAGTATAGATACATGATTTAATGATATTTTGATAAGAACCTTCATCATAAGAGTGTAAGAGACATAACATAAGTCCACAGCGACATAAAGCCTTTTTCAAGTAACATCAACATATAACACAAGACATAGATATATTCATCAATTAAGCATTTCATCATTTAAACCCTCCACCTAAGGTAGCTCCAAGACCACCTAAGTAAGACATGAAAGCGCCACCCATACAACCCTTACAAGCACACCTAAGTGTTCCTCAAAGCTACCCTAGATAAGAACCTTTCTACTTAAACATGCTAACATAAAGGTGAACATTCTTTACTTGAGTAATTTAGAAGTCAATCCTAAAATTAGCGGACTTTATATAATGGTCTTAGAAGACCTAGGGAACTCACTTTAGCATCTTCAAGACCTACTCGTGTTATGTGTAGATAGCATCCCATACTACTACCTACATGTCATAGAACCTATACAAATACTAGAGTGCACATCCCACATGATGAGAATAGGCATTAACTAACATAGACCACACTATCTAGGAATGGAATCCAGAGTCTACCTACTCCGTGGAGGATGTTCTACTTGCCAAGGGTAGAACTAGGACACATCTCATGTTGGCACATTGTTTAGGGATATCAAGGGCTTCGTTGTACTCTAGTCTTATTCTAAAGTAGAACTACTACCACAAGCATAGCCACTCGGGGCTTTGCCTTATTTATTATATATTAAGTTCATTCAATTTAGTGTATTAGAGAAGATACCATCACTAATACCTACTAACTTATAATATCATTACCAAGAAGGGCATCACAAGGATCTACCGATCAAAGTTCATAAGGATACTCTTATGATTTTCTTAGAGATGGTTTGATAATGTTCTAGACAACCTACCTCTAAGTCCATCATTTTACTAAAGAAGGAGACACCAGTACGGTGTACCACTTAGAGACTTCATTATGAACCTTCTTTTCATATTCAAGGCTTCAGATTCTTAATCTTCTTTTCATATTCAAGGCTTCAGATTCTTAACCTTCTTTTCATTTAAGGTTTCACATTAATCATTCATAGAAGGGTACCTTCTTTAGGTCTACCGATCCAAGACTTTCATTCATTTATGGAAGGGCACCTACATAGGTCTACCTAAACAAGACACCAAACGCACAAATAAGGACCGTCATAGTCCATTAGCATCACATGTAAATATTAGATAAATACACTATTTATCACTCCATGCCCACACTATACAAGATCAAACACATATATCACATCATCCTTCACTTTATGCATTCATATAAGTCATACCACCAAATACTAGATCAATTACTTAATATAACGAAGTCCACATCGTACCTCGACATATATAATAACAAGATACTACTACAATTCACATAATACTGCCGACAAGGCCATGATCATAATATAGGTAACAAATAAGCACCGCCACCATAAGTTGACCATACCACACAAGAGCAATTTTAATATTAATTCTACATTCATAAGGGAATTAGGTCAACATACCTTCTTCAAAAATACACCATCACCATTCCTTCATCCTCCATAATTTCATAATAGAATAACAAAGATAATAGTAGAATTCAACTATACGTTTAAGCTAAATATGATCCAATAATCAACATAAAGACCAAATCACTATTTGTCCATTCAAGGCTTAAATCTCATATCATTAAATTGAATATCAATTCTTCACAACTTAAAATAAATAATACCCTATATGAACATCCCACATCAATTCAAACATAGTTTTATTATCGTCAACTCAAAATCAATACACCAACTTTATGGTTAAATTTAGAGAATTTTAAAAGAGATGGGTTCATGAAATTTCCTTTCTTAAAGACATAAATAATCATTAATAACAACATAAACCATCATTTAAAACAATTTCATGCAAGAACCCATGCATAGAATCGAAATTGGGGGTTTTATGGTATATGAAGAACTTTGAAAATACATTGAATTTGCTCTTTGATTGAAAAAGGAATCAAAGATAAAGAGTCACCATACTTTATTGAAGACCTATATATGAAATTTGGGTTGAAAACATGGATAATTGATCTTCTTCCTTGGAACTTGAAGGTTCTTCAATTGGAGGATTTGTATAGAGAGTGGATTTAAAAAGAAAGAAGAGCTTATATATTTATTTGATTTCTGATGGAGTATTGGGGTTTTTTAATGGGTAATGGTTGTAAAATGGCCTAAAATCAATATATAATACTCCTCCAAAACACCCCTACATTAGTTGGACCTTTTAAGAGAAGTCCAACTTGACTTTTATTGACGTACTCAAATCTAAAACATTGTTGCGCAACGCGGATGCACTCCCCAATTTTTTTGTAAAGATAGTTTGATGTAGAAAGGTTTGTACCAAGACTCCGATGCACAGAAAACTTTTGAACTCTGTGTGACAGGCGCGCATCGCTCCCTGGCTTCCATAAACTGCCGACAGTACTCTGCCTTCGCAGCCTTTTGTTTAAAGGTTGGGTACTTCTCAAGGACTCTTAGGTTGGTGAGTGATGATTCGTACAAGAAATTTTGACCCTAAACTCAAATATTAAGGCACTAGGGTCACCTGCACTGATTTTCGACTTCAAACAACACATAAAAACATGAACAACATACTAGAACACACCATTACATAAAAGACTAGTTTTCTGACGTCTTGGTTGTCCCTCAACATTTTACTTTAGAACTCTTTAAAACTAACTTCAAAATATATTCTTCATTATTTTATCAATTTATTAAATCATTAAAACCACGTGAGGCTCTAGTTCATCTATTTCATTTTGAGGGTGTTACAGTATGACTAGGATGACTTCAAGGTTATGCTTAGTGTGAAGAATAGTATGGGATGTCTTTCATGCATTTTATGATGTATGATTGAGGTTACTTTAAAGTATTCCTATTATGGTGTAGATGACTAAGAGGGAATGATGCTTATATGGTGCTTATGTTGTCGACCTTGCTTATTATGATGATATTGTCTCTTATTCTTATAGTTTATGTTTGATGAAGTATTCCATATGATGTTGGTTTATATCTTATATTGACTAACCCTTGTCTTATTCTCTTATGGTTATGCTAGCTGACATATTTAGTAGATTTTTTACTAACACATACTTTATTTACATTATAATCAAATGCATGGTTTGGAGATTTGCGTTATATTTTGATATAGATTTCTAAGGAGCTAAGGATTTGAGATATTTTTGAGTTCACATAGCTTCAAGGACAAACCCATTATTCCTTTATGTATTTTATTTTCATGTTGAGACTATCGTATAGGTTGTGTCCCAAGATCTGTATTCTAAAGTTGTATTAGATGGTTTGAGACAAAGTATCGAAAAACTTATGCTTGATTTTATAAAAATGAATTTGATTGTAAAAAGTTATAAATTTCCCATACTTTTCTAGTATCTTATGTTAATTATATGATAAGGTCTTGTATGAGATCCCTCTGAGGCCAAGTACTCCATGTTACATCTAGGGGGTACCCACTGGTTGTAACAGACATGGTAATCATAGCAAAAGGTCTATAATGGTTCTAGGATTGTCTCAAAACATGTATAGTAAAGTCTTGTTCATAAATGTCAATCTCGTTGCACTTATGAATAATAGGCTATTTGATTCTAAGGAAATCTCATTTCTTCATTCCCTAAGTCGTGCCATGGAGTTTAACTTTATTAGGCATCTCTCCTATTCATCTTGGGATGGTATTTAGGATATAACAACTCGAAGGTCCTATGCTACACGCAGTGAAGGAGAAAAAAGGTTGGTTGTGATGTCAATTATGGAAATGTGACTTGATATATTTGAGATGATGGAGTTTGATGTTATCTTTAGTATTAATGGTGCTTCATTGTTACATCTATGTTATGAAAGATGCACAGAAGAATTTGTGTGGGCCTACTCCCAAGGGGGAGATGGTGTGCCTACCTTGGAAAGTTATTGTGTGGTTATGTTTAGGTGATGGTACAACCCAACTTAGTCGTGATGAGTTTTTAGGTTTTTTGATAGATTGATTGACTACGGTGTTAAATAATGCCTAGGTGGATTAATGATTAGACTCTTCTAAAAGGAGTAGAAATGTAATTCTCCATTGTTTGGAATATTTGGGGTGATGATGTGTAATCTTAATGTTGACTTTCTTCAACCTTAGAATTGAAGAAATTTATTCTTAGAAGATTTGAATAGGTTTGCTCTCTAGCGGGATATAATATTCTTAGATATCTAGGTCGTTGAGTGTTATTGATGTTCATGAGTTAGGTTTACCTGAAATTTTCACCTTAGAAAGTGTTGACAGTATGAGAAGTTTTGACCCGTCTTGGTAGTCTCATATGATATAGGAGTACTCTTATTAGGGTTGCTTGTGATCTAGGGTTGCTTAATGAGAACCTCTCTAATTTAGAGGTATTTGTAGAGATCTTTGACAGGAAAGTTAAGCAATTGAATAACAAGAAAGGTTCTCCATAAAGTGGTATGGAGTGTCCTTTAATGAGGATTTTAGGTGAGAATGCTAATTGGGAGGACAAGGACCAATGATATGTCCCTATATCCTAATCATTTTCCTTATACTCTTATTCCAGTTTTAGATGATAGATTCCTCTTGATATGATTATATCTGAAGTCATGTGTGAATTGTATGTTTCCATGATCTTCTTATGTGATGCATGTTCATGTATAATCCTTAAGTCTTGATAGAAATCACTTATATGCATTGTTTTGCCTCATGTTGTAGTGTATTTGAGTAGAGTTCACATAGACTTCATGAGATGAGTTAATGAATATGTCTTAGTTGGGAGATGAAAGATTACTCCTACAATAAATTCTTTTTTAGAGTAAATTCCACTTAGTCTCCATGAGTGTGTGTAAAGCATGTTTTAACTAGGAGATGTTAGTTCCTTCTTGATAATGAGTAGATATAGAATTTCGTGCATTTTTGTTTGGTAGAAGTAATTTCTACTCCCTTGTTTTGTATTGAATGTATTTATATTGAAATTAAAGTTTTCTTATTTGGTTGTGTGCATTCAGATATTTGCATGCATGATGGGCTGCCAGTTTAGAGTTGTGATTTTTTAGAATCGTCATTCGAGGATGAATGATCCCAAGGGGGAGATATTGTAATGCCTCAGAAACTAGCAAGTTGAATTAGAGATCTCTATAGCTTTTGGTAAGAGTTCTAGAGTTCTATTCTAGGATTAAAATCGAAAAATGATTCCCGCACTTCAAATGGAGGTTTTAAGGTTAGGGAATCAAAGTACAACCACTCAAGGAGTCCTTGAGGAGGACCCTCAAAAAATCCCTAAAACTTCAAAAATTGCAACAACCTACAGTTGCCACCTACTGGTCGTAGAATGACCCACGCCCGAAGGTTGGGTTCATGGGTCATGGCCTGCCAGGTATACATTTTCAGCCTCAGAACCAGCACCTACAAAGGTTTTGCATGCTCTATGACCCCACCCACAGTCCGTGGGTGGTATTTTTGTAAGTGACGGTAGTTTTCAAGACTAGTTTTTAGTTGGGGTTTGGGGACTAAGTCATTAATTAGTTAGGGAGTAAGGGAGGTCGGATAGTTATTAACTAAACCTCTTATATAGTCCCTAATAAAATCCTAAACTAAATAAACTAACCCATTCTTCAAAGTACACAAATTCCCTCTAAAATATCCTCTCTCTAGAAGTGAAGGACAAAAAGAAGAATAGCAGCAACGTAGGTCAAGATTCCTCCACCCTTTCAAGATTTTGCTAGGCTTTGAATCAAGGTATGTTAACTTATTAATCTATGCGTTCTTCCCCCACAGTGTCCCCTAGGTTTCCCCCTCCCCCCCAATTGTAAAGTCAAAAACCCCAATTATCTAGGGTTTCTTATTACATTATGGGTAAAAGTTAGGTATGATTCCAATCTACTGGATAGAACCTAATTATGATTGTATTTCACGACCTGAGAGCACTCCCGAGTCGCAACACAATATACTTGACCCCGAAGAGGCCTTATGAAATTCCCTTAGCATTCATTCATCCTAGAGGCATTAAAAATAGTGAAGAATTAAAATATTTTATATTAATGTCAAAATCAAATACTCAGTTATATATATATATATATATATATATATATATTATATATATATATATATATATATATATATATATATATATAAACGACAGAATACTAAGTCACAACATAGTCATCTTAGACATCAACTCAACATCACAGTGACACAACCCTTAACAATTGAAAAGAAACTACTTAAGAATCTATTATATCAAATAAAAACATAAGAACTCTTCCTCCTTGAATCCATAAGGACGTACAATGTCTAGGAAAATAGAAATCTAAGATTAGAAAGTCCACCTAGAAACCTCAGCCTACACTTGTAGTAAAAACATAAAGAAGATAAAGTTAGCACAATTAAGCACTAAGTATGATGACTATGCAAAAACAGGCTAAAACGGATATTTTTATTGAAAGTCATGCTTCATGCCATTTTTTAAAAGTTCATGCACATTTGAACAATAAAGGCATAATATAAGTCACAACTAACATACATGTCACATTTAACATTTGAACTTAATCACATGCATATACCTTTACCTTTACCTTGAGACTTCACTACAAGTAACCCTTAAGCTATGCCCTGTGCAAAGTGGATAGTGTCCCGTATACTACTTTGAAGCCACTCTAGACAAGGCACATTCATCTACATTAAGACATGAAATAGAAGTAACTCATAATACAATCCAAGTATAACATGCATCTTTACATTACAAATGACTTTATTCATAAAACATAAGATCACATTTTCATTTAGGTCATTATAAGAGCCCATTCATTTCTTAAGCATTATTAGGATCACACCATGACTTCTCTTAAGTGCCTACTTGTGCAATGTGTAGATGGTGTCCCTTTAACGTCACTGAAACAAACTAGGTGAAACTAGAGCTTCACATGTATCTCATGAGTTAATTATGTGTTAAACTGGTTAACTATGTTGTTTGTAGTCATGGTTTAAAGTTTGGTGGTGTTTGGAGGTCAAACGTCGAAAATGTCCATGAGATGATGTGCCTTGGAATGTGTTTGTGTGTCTTAGTAAGTTATGGCAAGTTTTAAATGTTGGTTTTGGTTGAAATTGATGGTGGAAGTTCCTAAGACCTAGATGACCATGTATAGGGGTTTAATTCTGGGTACAACTCCACCTAGGACCCACGAGGGTCCCTAGAAGAGTACCCATCTCATTGATAGGATGTTGCCTTCCAGTGGCAAATGACGGCCACAATAGACGGACCATTGGTCAAATGACGGTATGTCACCTTGGGCGTTGATTTACCCTGCAAAACCTTCACAAAGAATATTCTTATACCCAAATGACGTAACCCATCAATGGGGCGTCGACAACACGACGGTCCATCAATTGTGGGTCGTTTTTTGTGCCTGCAAAAGGTGTTTAAAATCGGCCAAGGCTTGGGGTGTTTGGTAAATTCACCCCAAGTATTTTGTGAACCAAGTATGACTATTTTAGGTTCTTTAGGGTATTTTAAGTTTGTTTTAAATCCTATACATAGATAAGACCTCTTTTTCAAATATTCGAAACCCCTCCCTCAATTAAGGACTCTCCCAAAACTCCATAGATGCGAGAACTCAAGGAGGGATAAAGGTGAAGGGTATGGACGTTTTCTTCATCAAAAATTTTGAGGGTTTATTCTCATTGAGGTATGGTAGTCATCCTTGAACCTTCTTTAATTCATGGAGCCACTTCAATGAGATTTCAGAAAGAGTTTTCAAACTCCAACTTCCTCTATGTTTGACACTAAGCATGGGTCTTAGCATGACAACGTTTTAATGATTAATATATGTTATTTTTAACGTTAGTTGTGATTTTAATGTCAAAACCTCAATGAACCCATGGTCATGCATATTTCCAACTTTTAGCTTATGAAGTGGGTTTAATGTAAATATCTTGATAATGTTATAAATGTTAGAGTTGTATTTATTTATGTTATATTATGATTATCTACTGCCCTGAGGGCTATTTGTGATGAATTATTGTCTAAATTGAGAATATCTGAAGAAAGCTTGGATGAATGGTAAGTTGGTTGTATTGTTTAGATCTTATGATGAAATGCTCTTGAGTGGTATGGTCCACCTTTGGTGGCTGTGTTTATGTAAAGTATATGGCTATATATATGAATGTATGTATTGTGATTATCGCCTTGAAGGCTTAGCATGTAAAGTGAAGTGATGACTTGAATGATATGCAAGTGGTACTCTTATGAAATTATCAATATATGACTTGATGATATAATGTCTAACTGAAGTATATGTATATGTGAAGTATAATAATGTGTGAAGAATGATAATGTGTGAAGAATTATAGTGTGAGATTTAATCATGTTTAGAAGTCAAGTGATGAATATGGTGATTATGTGAAAGATGTCACATGTACTCACACACACACTATGAATAAACGAATGAAGTTAATGAATGTGAATGGGAGATTTTAAGATAGACACTCTTTATGAGTAGAGATGAAGTGTCTAGACCATCCCTACTATCCCTATAGTAAGAATACGGGGAGTTTTTGGGTTAACAATTTTTGTGAGTTGAGATGAATTGTTTAGTAGCAACCTCACCATTCCAAAGAGCTTTCTAAGATAGGCTGGAAGTTGAATACCCTTTATAAGTTGAGATGTGGTGTTAAAAGGTAACCTCTAGTGATAAGTACCCTTAATGAGCTGAGATGTGGTGCTAAGTATCTATGCCTTAACCAATAAGTTAATTAACATTTAAGATTCTCTGGGGGAGTTGTGCTTAGCACCAAGAGGATTCGAAGAAAGGGTCGATACACTTCGTGAGTAGAGATATGCACCCAATGTACCTCTTGAGATGCGCACTCCTCATTAGTAGAGAATGAGTTACTTAGAATCAATCTCCTTGTGCCTTAACTATGTGCCCGCATAGAAGTAGCTATTGGAGAATCCATGTAAAGTGTCAAGAACGACCCTACCTTAGGCAAGTGGGGATCCCTCATCCACTTGGGGTTAATAGTGGAATTCCATGTCTATCTCTCATGGTCTATGTTGGTTAAATCTAGCCCCACAAAAAGAATGTAATGAACTAAGTCTTCTAAATAGTGTACTACTTAGGGTAGGTAGTGGTATGGACGCTATATACCCATTCTACAAGTAGGACCTTTAAAGAGGAGTATTGGTGTGTCTTGATATACAATGTATTAATGGATCATTATGTTATCTGAATGAAGTTAGGTGAATTGATGTCTAATGTTATGAAACCATGTTAAAGTTGTGTCTTGTATGATGAAGTTTATGTATGATAAATGTGGTATGCTTAATCTAAGGGAATCCTGAAGAAGCACTTGGTGGGGGTAGTAGTATGGGATGCTACTTCCACATTGCACATTATGTAACTTGGGAGTTGTATTAGACAAGGGCACTTTTGTGAAGTCCTTAAATGCAAGCATGTTTCTCTAGTGTGTAAATGTAGGATGTGGACTTATTACGCTTGCAAAGTAAGCCTTTAATGGGTAGTCTTAAGGATCACTTAGGTTTGTATTGAAGGGATTGTATGAGAGGTTCCTTCATGTGTTACCTTAGTGAGCTTAGGTAACCTTGGTCAGGGAAACATCAAGTGAAATGAGTTCACTGTAAGTTGAAGTGAAAAAGAGTTTACCATAAAGTTTTTCTTGAGTTCAATGCAATGTGCCTCTTTGTGTAAAAATTATGGATGTTCTACTCTATGTGTTAAATGATGATTTATATGTTATTTTACTTCTATGTTCATGAAGGTTTTACTCAATTAACATGAATGCTTTATTTCAACTAAAATGTCTACTTTAGCATGTGTTTGCATAATGACATATTTAGTACAATGTTTGTAGTAACCCCATACTTTTCTACACTCTATAAGTATATGTTGGAACCAAGTGGAAGTGTAGAAGGCAAAGCTTGGGAATCGAATCTCTCAAGACTCGATATGTCTTCATATATTCGAGGACATAATCTATGTTTCTTTAGTTTTTCATTAAGACTTGTATAAGACTTATTATGTATTTTCTATTAATGTAAAAAGGGTCGTGGCTCTAAGATATTTAAGTTGTGCCTTTAAGTTGGCTTGTGAAATGAGACTTATTCATAGTATCTATAAAAGAGTATCTTGTTATTATTCTTGTGAAAAATGTTAATTCCGCATTATTTTTCATATATTATGTAATGAACGATAGTTAAGAGGCTAGTATAAGACCCCGAAAGGTCAAGTAGGCCTTGTGATGACTCAAGAGTGCTCCCTTCTTCTAGGGGTACTTGCGGGTCACGACAAACTTGGAATAAGAGCATAAGATTTTGGGAAATATTTTAGAGTCCAAAGTCTCACAAGCCACGTCTAGTAGATTGTTGTTCATTCGTGTGAGTCGCGATACATCCATGAGCCAAAGGCTATAAGGCAATAGAAGTTTCACTTTCTTCATTGAAGGGTGATGTTGAAAGGATGGAGGGAGAAAAGGGTGAGTTTTGATGCTTATGGTGGTTTTGGTGACTAGAGTATATGGGAAGGTGGATTTGGAAGATTGTGATGTGATGTCATTTATGGCTATTGATACGCTCAAACTTACTTCTAAAATAAGAAGTAAAGCGGTCGTGTCAAGTAAATAACCCAACTAATGAGGTTGGGATCGTTCCCACGAGGAAAATAGTTTAGACTTAACTTCAATCTATTATTACTATTGTTCAGTCAATTATTTCCTTGGAAAGAAAAAATGATAAAAGGGGGGTTTCTATTTCTAAGTAAATGAAAATAACTAGCGAAATTGAAAGAGACACTTAACAACTTCAAATGTTGGAGTTTAATCAATTAATGAAAGTAACTAGGGTTTACGTGTTCCCCACAGGTTCATAATTTGATAAGTATATCTATAACAATTCTTTCCTAGTATCTTGCATGCAAAGTGATAAGTTATGTATTTCTAAATCTTTGGTCCGGCATCTAGAAAATTTCACTCGGCACCTTGGTCCGGCTACGTGTGTTGCTATACTAACCCTTATCTTTACCTCATATTAAGCATCGTATTCGATATTTGACTAAGTTATTACCTCGTACCAATCAATATTATCCTATTAGATAGTATACACTAAATCTATGTTGATGATTCTTTTCCTATTATCTACCTCCTTGGTCCAGCAAGTAGCATTAAGGCGAGTTCTAACGTTGGCCATCCGTTAAGAAGACTTCTAAACGAAAGAATTGTCAATACATGCAAGACACTATTCTAGAATTTTTATTTTAGTTAGGTTTTACCTCATTATTTGCCTATGGTTCCCACAGCCCTTGTTATGGAGTTTAGTTACCCATAGTCATAATCACAATATTCAAATATATGGTATAAGAATTCATGTACTTACTTCAATGAGAAAGAGTAAAATATGAAAGTTCGCTTGATTAATCAAAAAAATACACCAACAATCAATTACAAGAATGTCAAATAATCAAGAATCTCAAAAAAGGTCTAAAAAATAATCAAGAGTCTAACAATAATCCAGGGCCTAACAAAATAATCCAGAGTCTAACTTCAAAAATGAGGTTTTTCGAACTATTTATAAAAAATAAAAACCTAATTACATAAGGACTCTATGTGCTGGAAATCTGTCAAAACGTGGTTGGGTCGACAGACCTCCCGACGGATCGTCGTGGTCATGACGGACCGTCATGGACTTCGTCGTCCCATACTTGTGCAATTTCTTCTGTTGCTCTCTTCATTATCCTCGATGGCAGATATGACGGATCATCACAGGCACAACGGTCCATCGAGGGTCTCTGTTCCAAAACACTTAAACTCTTGGAATTTGGGTACTAGGACTACAACACTGAACTTAATGACGAACCAGCAGGACGAACCGTTATGGATACGACGGTCCGTAACGCACTCAGTAACCCCACACTTGGTCAGACTTCCCCATCTTCATTAAGCACCTACACTACGCTGCCACCTACGGACCGTCACAAGCTCCGTAGGTGGTCTCTTCTGCATTTCTTCGCTCAAAAACCTCCGCATTCATCTTTGGACAGATTTCCTGCAAATAAGGAGAAACTTATATAAAAATTAGCACAAAAAGGCTTTTGGACACACTAAACTTAAGGAAAAAGTATTAATAATACTGTGAAACCATGATATATCAACACCCTCAACTTAAATTCGTTGTTCGTCCTCAAGCGACGCACTATGACTCAATACAAAATCTTTGTACAATAGTATCCATGTTTTATCTTTCGCAATCATTTGGCTATCAATCCCGATCAATCTCATCATATTTATGCATGCTATCACTATTAGGCTTAAATTATGTGGAATCAGACCATGACACAGACTCACCATGCACTAACACCTATACTCTTCAATTTCTCCGAGAGGTGCTAATATTTCCGGTACTGTAACTAGTGTCCTCACTTCAAAACAAAATCCTCATTTTTCACACAATGATTTCAGTTTGAGTATAAGGATTACCTTTCAACACTCGCTCTCAGAACAAATTCACACTCATTCATACCTATTGCCATAAGCTTTCCCTTATTTTGACTGCTTTAAGTTCGCTATACCACCCTTAGGATCACGATAGGACTTTCTTAGCTTGTAACACAGGCTCAGGGTCAGGTAGGGTATATTTAGGTATACTGTAGTGACTTTTTGCCCTCCTTGACATATCGGCTAAACATACCATTTTCTATCATTTTATTTTGCCCAATTTCCCATATTCTTTCACCTTGCTATTTTCCCTTTTTTTTCTTCATTTGTGTAAGTGACTCTCTTCTTTTCTTGTTTGTATTTTTTGTAAATTTTTTATTTTTCTTAACTAATTCTTGAGTCACATTACTTTTGTTCTTTCTCTCTCTTTGTCCTTTCAACCCCACTTTCCAGAGCATTCCTCATAATAGCCACCCTCAACTCATGGCTTTGCCATGAGCCAAAGTACACAATACCCAAAGGTTGGTCAGGGCCATAAAAAGGTTGTTTACTACATTAGCCACCCTCAACTTATGCTTTTGGCATAAGTTGTGGTGCACATCTCCAAGGAGGGACCAGGGCCAACACATTATTCCCAGAAAAGATCAGTTGGGTTGAAAAAGAAAGGCCTAATTTAAGTTCAAATCATTTGTATAAAAGAAGGATAAATTTCATTTGGTTTTCTTTTATTTAGGCTAAAAATGGGATATATTGAATAAGGGCCTATGATCCTTTCCTAATTGTCTATTACAGCTTACTTTTTAGCAGGACTAACCAGGCAAGTTCTAGCTCAGTACAAATAGTGGACTATTCAAATATTCCTCACACATACTTGACATCTCATCACTCTACCAGATTATCAGACACCTAGTTTGAATTTTAGACTTAGGGTCATGCAGTAGTGTACCTCTATGTCATGCTTAGAGCCACACATTTATCAATTACTCTGCCTAGTCATGCATCATTTTCCATTTTATCAGGATATCATTTTAGCCATCATGCTTCAGAATTAAACTATGTACACAAGATATAGACATGCCGTTCAACAGAAAAAGTCCAGTCTCTTGGGGGGAAAAAACACGAGCAAGAAAACCCCAAAAGAGGATAATGAATTAGGGTACTCAGACTTCACCCTAGCACTCACTTTCAATTTACCCCACCCCCAACAAAAAGGCATGCAATTGTCCCCAATGCATAAAAAAATTGAAATACTAGAGTGGTAGGTGAAGCAAACCTGGGGCGCAAAGCACCGACGATCAGGAAGCTGGTGGGTCCGGTTCCCCGGAACCCACTACCTCTGTAATCTGGACACCCTCAGTGGTGTCCTCAACATCAAAAGCACTATGAGCAGTGCCTCCTGATATCGCCATAGTTCAGGAGCTAGACGCCCCAGCACCTAACTCTTCTACTCTCATCTGACGCGCCTCCTCCTCAACAAGCGAGGCTCTCCTCACAGCCTCCATCTCACGGTGCTCCTTCTTCCGTGATCGCGCCTCATCCTCGTCTCGACCCTGCACCTCTTGGCATGCTCTCGAGGAGGAGGTAGTGGAATCTCTGAAGTGGAGAATAGGGCCGCCATCATTGTGTCTTCAGCAGGCTCTGCAGAAGGGGCCTCAGACTCAGGAAGCCTTGCCTCTAAGATCATATAAATATCTGCCCGAAGACTATCAACCACAGCATGAAGGTTCAACACATCCACCGGAGCGGCTGGACGGGCTAGCACCCGCAACTCCAAAGCGTCCAAGCACTAATGAACCTCAGTAATCTTTCAACTGTGGTGGACCATTCTCCGCTCCAAGCGCTCTTCTGCCTCGGCAATAGACCTCTGCATCCAAGGCTGGATATGATGGAGAAGTGAAGCCATTACGCCTCTAATTTCTGTACCCTAGCAAGCGGGACCAGAGCGGGTAAAGGGGCTTAGCGAAAGGAGCTCGGGGCATTGACACTACCCGGGATAGACTCGGTCGGGGTAGTGTCAGTGGAAGCCACCTGCGTAGCCGTGCGGGCTTGTACTACCATATAAGACAGAATGTCACCAAGTGGAGGCAACTCTGGACGGGTCCCTTTGCGTGGAGCCAACTCATTCGCCTCATCCCTGATGAGGCTGATATCAACAGTGCCCAGAGGGGTCTTGAGCTGATCAACGTGCCATATAGGCACACATGCGGACCTGCATAGAGAAAATAACATGCACGGGAAAGGGTAAGTAGTTGTGAATTTAAAAGCCCTCTCGTGCATGACCGCATGTAGAAGCCATGCAAAATCCACCTCAAACCCGGCTATCATCGCCGCCATCAGTACTGCTCGATCCCATGTGACGATATTATCAGCGGGGTGGGGGAAAGGTAGTGGCGGACAATCAACCACAAAAACTTTGGTGATCCGTGAAAGTAGGTGCCCTCTTGATGTCCCCCTTCGTCTCGGTCACCAGTCGGCCCTCTCCACAACGGAAAAGTGCAGGGCCACCACCTCTTGGTGGTCTCTCTCAACGATGGCTCACGCAGGAATTGGACATCTTTGACAATCTATCATCGATAGTCAAACTCGGCAGTGAGAGGGGTCCGATTATCATCAACATTCTCGCTCTATAGAAACTGGCGGATGGCAGGTAGGGAGATATCAACCTGAACGCCACTTACTTGGACCTGCTCCAGTGGGGCCTGTTTAGCGGGGGCAGCCCGCCTATCAATCTGTGATCGAGAGTCGCTACGTAGGATGCGTACAATTCTCGGATTAACTCTTCACTATAACGCCCCAACGGACAAGCTATCCACTCCAGTCGATGTTTGGTGAAGAGATTGTGGATCTCAGGCATCGTCAGGAGACTTCCCGTAGGGACCCGCCGCTCCAATGTAAGTGTCCGAGTCATAACTCCTTTGTCATTCAAGAACTTTGCATTGGGATACACTTGAAACTGCCCGTCGACACACCACCGGTTGGGTTGGTCAGTAACCGGGGTGAGAGCACGAGCTGGTGGACCGGGTGTGGATTCCGAGCTATTATCCTCATTAGATGAGGCAGACTCTGCAGCGGGGGCAGGGGCGGGAAGCTCAGCAGATCCGGAGGCTTCCTCAACCCACGAAACTCCTAATGATCCAAACGCTCCTTCTTCATTGGTAGCTGACCTAGAAGGTGTGACGGTCAATGTGCGCTCCTCATTAGAATTGGAGGAAGTGACTACGCCGGACGCCACCTTTTTGGGTGTGGCTCTGGCAGCACGTGCATCTTGGGATGGGGTTGAAGTGCATGGGGGCACGTACTCGGGGTCACGCTCTTCATCAGAGCCAATGACAAGGTGGGCAGACGGGGCGACAGATTTCGATCGCCTGTGTGCGTAGACTTGATCTTGTTTTGGTGCCATAATACATAGTACCTGTAAAGAATCAATATTAGTACTAGAAGGAGCAAACACGACAAGCAAAACCACACAAAATAAATAAAGATTTATGATGTAATTACATATCTATAGTAACAGTGAAACACGACAGGCCGAGTGACGGCTCATCGTGAGTATGACGAACCGTCAAGGGGTCCGTCGTTTCTTACTTAGAATTTGTTTATATGGAGAACCCTGAAGGAGTCTATGACAAGTATGACAGTATGTGCAGGACTGACCGTCACAGGTACGACGGTCCGTCGTAGGTGTCCGTCTGAGGACACTTGAAAAAAATATGGAGACCCTTAGGAGAGCGGTCTCTGACCATCATAACGGTCATGCAGGATGGACCGTCGTGGGTATGACGGTCCGTCGTAGTTGTCCGTTTGAGGACACTTGGAAAAAAGTGAGAGACCATTAGGAATAGGGTCTCTGACAAACAGAACGGTTGTGCAGGACGAACCGTCATAGGGATGACGGTCCGTTGCATGTGTCCGTTGGTAGACACTTAGAAAAAGTGATAGACCCTTAGGAATAGGGTCTCTGACAACCAGAACGGTTGTGCAGGATGGACCGTCGTGGGAACGACGATCCGTCGTATGTGGCCGTTGGTGGACACTTAGAGAAAATTGGACAGTGGGGTGTTAGGGATGTTGGAACGGACCCAACGACGGTCCATCGTGGGTACAACGGTCCGTCATCGGGGTCCCGTTCTGTAACTCAGTTACATAACTGGGGATGAGCCATTCATCCCCTATGACCCAAATCGAATTTGGTAGTGTTTTAACCTACATTTGTCTAACCCAAATACCTAGTAACTAGCAATGCTAAAGAACCTATTTCTAGGGTTTTAACACGGCAATTTCGAGGATTTTAAACCTAGGTCAGATAGAATTTTATTAAAAATGAACATATCAAGAAGAACTAGGCTAATACTAATTGATAAACAAAAATGCAATATAAATGAGTAGAAATTAGAGACACATACCTGAGAATTTGAGAAAAACAAGAGGGAAAGGTACTTGGTGATCAAGAAGACACCCACAGCAGCAGCTCAGACTACCGACTAGTAGATGATGACTTTTAGGAATTTGGAGAATTTGGGGGAACAAGATCGGTTGTAAGAGAGAGGGGTATGACCTTTGAAAGTTGAAAAGAGAGGGAAAATGGTAGAAAAAGTTAAAGAATGGGGTGAAATAAAGGGGTGGGGGTTTTAAATGTTGAATTTTTTAAAAAAACCTAGCCGGGTCGGATCGGGTCGGGTACGCTTCATTAAAGACGCGATGATTCCCCGACGACGGTCCGTCTAAGTTGTGACGGTACGTCATTGGTTCCGTCGCGTGTACCCTAGTTTGAAAATAATAGAAAGACGTACTTGGCACGATGGATTCATGCGACGGTCCACGGTCCGTCGTTGTATCCGTCAGTGACTGCTGTAGAGTAATTTTCTACAGAATTTCCTGGTGATGTGCCTGCAAATTTAAAACCCATTAGTAGAAAATGCTACCATTACTAGAAAGAAAAAATATAAGTATTGGATTGCCTCCCAACAAGCACCTGATTTAATGTCGCGGCACGACGGAGGACACTTGATTACTAAGACTTCATCAAGATTGTATGCCTCGATCACTTCATTCGCCGATTCAGCATGCCCGAAATAGATTTTTATGAGTTGTCCATTTACGTTGAACCGCACACCCTCCTTAGTTTCCAACTCAACTAATCCATGAGGGAATAGTTGGGTAACTAAGTAAGGACCAGTCCATTTGGACTTGAGCTTGCCCGGAAACAAGCACAACCTAGAATTGAATAAAAGCACAAAATCCCCGACCAAAAACTCTCGTTTTGCAATTTTTGGGTCATGGTACTTCTTCATCTTTTCTTTGTATAGGGATGAGCTTTCGTAAGCTTTCAGGCGAAATTCATAGAGTTCATTCTACCCAATTAACCGTTATTCTGCAGCTTCGCTCCAATCCATTTTCAACTTCTTCATAGCCCACATGGCTTTATGCTCTAACTTAAACGAAAGATGACAAGATTTCCCATATACAAGTTGGTATGGAGACAAACCTATGGGGGTCTAATTCGCTGTCCGGTAGGCCCAAAGAGCATCATCAAGCCTCCTTGACCAATCCGTTCTACAAGCGTTCACTGTTTTTGACAATATCTGTTTGATCTCCCGATTCGACACTTCAACTTGCCCACTAGTTTGAGGGTTGTAAGGAGTGGCCACATTATGGCGAACCCCATATTTCTCCAATAACCCCTTGAACAATCTGTTGCAGAAGTGGGAGCCCCCATCACTAATAATTGCCCTTGGGGTGCCAAAATGAGAGAATATATTCTTTTTTAAGAATGTAGTGACACTCTTCCCTTCATTGTTTGCAAGGGCGATGGATTCGACCCATTTAGAAACATAATCAACCGCTACTAGAATGTACTTCATTCCTTGAGAACTCACAAAAGGGTCCATAAAGTCATTACCCCAAACATCAAATAACTCAATCACAAGAATGGGGTTTTGAGGGATCTCTTGCTTACTTGAAATGCTGCCATCTCGTTGGCATCGGTCACATGCTTTAGCAAACTCATGAGCATCTTGAGGAAGAGTTGGCCAATAGAAACCACATTGTAATATCTTATGAGCGGTTTGGATACCGCTGTGATGTCGACCAACGGGTGAGGAATGGCATGCTTCCAACACACTCAACATCTCACATTCTGGCACACAACGCCGAATAAGCCCGTCGACAAACTCCTATATAAGTATGGTTCATCTCAAAGAACTTCTTCACATCATACATCAACTTTTTTCTTTGATGTAAGGACAAGTCCAATGGAACAATATCACTAGCCAGATAGTTCGCAAAATCTGCGAACCATGGAATCAAGTCTTGTGAAGCAGCTAATACATGCTCATCGGGAAAAGTATCATCAATGTCAGTCTTATCCCCTAACTCTCTCATAGCTTCATCCTCTAGACGGGACAAATTCTTGTACCAGTAGTACCCAACGAATCAACCTAGGTTTCGCATCCTTCTTTGCCATCAAATATCTCAATGTTGAGTGGTCAGTATACACTATAACTCTAGTACCTAGCAAATAGGAGCGAAATTTTTCAAAAGCAAAGACTACTGCAAGGAGTTCTTGCTCAGTCACTGTGTAGTTCTTCTGAGCTTCATTTAGGGCTTTACTAGCATAGTAAATGGGGTGAAGGATTTTGCTCTTTCTTTGTCCCAATACTACACCAAGAGCAACCCCACTAGCATCACACATCACCTCAAATGGATTGTTCCAATCCGGAGAAATGATGATAGACGCAGACACCAATTTTTCTTTTAGCTCGCTGAATGCTTTAAGACAGGATTCATCAAAAGAAAATTTACAATCTTTCTGCAATAGTTTGCACAATGGATGTGCAATCTTTGAAAACTCTTTGATGAATCTCTTGTGAAAACCTGCATGCCAAAGAAAGCTTCTCACACCTTTCTCAGATATTGGTGGGGGAAGTCTCTCTATTACCTCGACTTTAGCTCGATCAACCTCTATGCCCTTTTCTGAAATGCGATGACCCAAAACAATACCTTCTTTCACCATGAAATGACATTTTTCCCAATTTAGTACTAAGTTGCAGTCTTCACATCTCTTAAGGACCTCAGATAAATTGTTCAAACATCGCTCGGATGAATCACCAAACACAAAAAAATCATCCATAAAAACTTCTATGGTATCTTCCACCATGTAGGAAAATATCGACATCATACATCTCTGAAATGTGGCGAGTGTATTGCATAACCCAAACGGCATTCATTTGAACGCAACGGTCCCATATGGACAAGTAAAAGTGGTTTTCTCTTGATCTTCTGGTGCAATAGAAATCTGATTGTACCCCGAATATCCATCAAGAAAACAGTACCACCCTTTTCCGGCAAGTCTATCCAACATATGATCCATGAAGGGCATAGGAAAGTGGTCTTTTTCAGTCCATGCATTTAATTTGCAGTAATCCATACACACCCTCCATCCAGTAATCGGTCTCATTGGAACAAGTTCATTTTTTTCGTTGGGGACCCCAATCATTCCCCTTTCTTAGGTACACACTGAACAGGGCATACCCAACTACTATCGGCAATCGGATAGATTACTTCGGCATCCAACCACTTAATGATTTCCTTCTTCACGACCTCTTGCATAGGATTATTTAAGCATCTCTGGTGCTCAATACTTGGCTTATGATCAGGCATGAGTTGAATTTTATGAGAACAAATACCACGAGGGATCCCAATAATGTCCGCAATAGTCCACCCAATAGCTCTTTTGACCCTTTTTAGCACTTTCACCAAACTCTCAACTTGTTTTTCATTCAGGTCTGATGCAATGATTACCGGCAAAGTGTCACCATTTCCTAAAAATTCATACCTGAGATGAGGTGGGAGAGCTTTTAGTTCTAACTCTGGAGCCTCCTCTATAGATGGTTTCACGGGTGGGGACTCCCGATTCTTTATATCTAACTCATATTTCTTTGGTTTAAACCGAACATCACCAAGATCAAGAGCCGCGACTAATGACTCATACTCTTCAATGCAATCGATATCAAAATTAATTATCACTGTCGCTAATGCTTCTACACCTAGACGTTCTTCTATTTGTGTCTCAGATGTCTCACCAATGTTGTAGGATATAGCAGATACCTATTGAAGCTCACCACTCTGCCTCATGGACCTACAAATGTGAAAGGTCACTTCCTCGTTGTTCAACCGAAATTTCATCTGCCCCTTTTCCATATCTAATAAGGCTCTTCCCGTAGCAAGGAATGGCCTCCCAAAAATAATGGGCACTTTGAAATCGACTTCACAATCAAGAATAACAAAATCTGCCGGAAATATGAACGACTCTACCTTTACTAGCACATCGTGGAGTATACTGATAGGCCTTTTCACTGTTCGCTCAGCCATCAGTAGTCGAATCGCAGTGGGCTTTAAACCACCCAAACCGAACTTCTTGAAAATCGAGAGGGGCATAAGATTTATGCTTGCCCCCAGATCACATAATGCTTTCGCAAAATGTTATAGCCCCCAGATAACATAATGCTTTCTTTTGTACCATAGATCTTGTAGCAATAGCACTACAATGTTGCATTCTATCATCATCCTCAAAAATGACCGATCTTTTCTTTGTAACTAGATCTTTCATAAACTTGGCGTACCCGGGAATTTGTTCTAAAGCTTTTACCAAAGGGACATTGATAGAAAGTTGCTTCAACATTGTTATAAAACGCTGATATTTACCATCCTCGGTCTTTTTCAATAATCTTTGAGGAAATGGGGGTGGTGGCCTAGGCATGGGCATTACCTTTTTAGGCACTTGATCATCTTTTACAGTGTTATCCTCTACTTCAGCATTAATATCTACCACATTATCAGTATCTTTTGTCACCTTTTTTTCATTAGTCGGCATAGGTGGGTCAATGGTTTGCTTGCCACCGCGAGTAGTGATTGTCATACAATGTCCATTTTTTGGATTTTGGAAAGTGTTTCTAGGAAGAGTGCCCGGTTGCCATGTGTTCACAGTCGCAGATAATTGGGCCAATTGTAACTCAAGTTGCTTAATCGATATTGCATGTGTATCGACTTTTTGCCCAATACCCACTAAATCATTCCTCAACTTTTTATTGTTCTCATCACTAGCATCGAACCTCCTCATCATTCTATGCAACATATCCTCAACTCGCGCCATACTACCTCCACCATCCCAAGGAGTAACTTCACGACTTTGAGGAGGAACATAGGGCCCATTCCTGTCATTGCTATTACCATAGTTACCCTTGTTGAAATTGTTCTCGCGGTTGTAGTTTCCATCTAAGAGATAATGACCCTCACGTTTGTAGTTACCATAGTTCCGACCTCGGTTCCCTTGACCTTGGCGCCAATTCTCCTAATTAGAGCCTTGGGCACTTGGTCGGAAACCCCCCGTCTGCTCATTTACCGCGTAGGAATCCTCCTCATAATAGCACTCATCATTTTGTGGCGGTGGTTTCGACAACTAGTTGACTGCATTTATCTTTTCTGCACCCCAGTGACATGTTTTAGTAACAACCCAAGCTCAGTTCTCATTTGAGCTATTTCTTCACGAATCTCATCTGTGGCTGGGTTGTTAGTGGACTGCACTGCGAAGGTATTTCTCCCGGTATCTGACTTCCTAGTACTCCAAGCTTTATTATTCTGGGAGATTTTCTCTAATTTTCCAGCAATCTTAGCATAAGGACACTCCCCATAAGATCCACTTTCTATAGTGTCCAACACCGCTTTATTATTATCATCATGTCCCCGATAGAAATATTCCTCCAGTGACTCATCATCTATACGGTGATTTGGGACACTTTCCACAAAGTTGTTCACTCTGTCTTTGTGGTTTAGTTTCTTGGAGATTGGATAGTAGCGTGCTAAGAAAACATCCCTTAGTTGGTTCCAAGTGAAAATTGAGTTATACGGGAGCTCAGTGAACCATATTGCAGCCTCTCCAGTCAGTGAGAGAGGAAACACTCTGAGCCCTATTACATCCAAGTCCAAGAGAGGCCTCCCTACACAGCTTTTTACACACTGCCTAACCTTAGCTATATGCGCATGTGGATCTTCATAAGGTAGTCCTGAAAACAAACCTCTGGCAGTTAGCATTTGCATCAGGCTACTAGTTACCACAAAGGTGTGGCCTGGTGGTAGATGGGGTAAGACAAATGGCCCATCGGAGTCTGCTATATTGTCATAGCCTCTGTAGTATTCCTGGGTCCGTGGAGCGGGATTTTGTCCCCTCTGTTGGTGTTCACCCAGAGCATCGGGTAACAACTGACCATGAACATCAAACAGAGCTGGGATGTTCTGGTTTGAATCATCATCATTGATTCCCAAGTTTTGATTCATGTTGCGTAGAGTACGCTCTAATTCGTGATCGTAGGGAAACAAGGGTTCTCTTCCTCTCCGTGTATTTGGCATACAAGGAAGATGGTTCTGCAAGAATCAAAAACAATAAAACAAAGTAAAATTTGATATGATCATACTTACTTCTGAAATAAGAAGTAAAGTGGTCGTGTCAAGTAAATAACTCAACTAATGAGGTTGGGATCGTTCCCACGAGGAAAATAGTTTAGACTTAACTTCAATCTATTATCACTATTGTTCAATCAATTACTTCCTTGGAAAGAAAAAATTATAAAAGGGTGGTTTCTATTTCTAAGTAAATTAAAATAACTAGCGAAATTGAAAGAGACACTTAACAGCTTCAAATGTTGGAGTTTAATCAATTAATGAAAGTAACTAGGGTTTACGTGTTCCCCACAGGTTCATAACTTGATAAGTCTAACTATAACAATTCTTTCCTAGTATCTTGCATGCAAAGTGATAAGTTATGTATTTCTAAATCCCTGGTCCGGCATCTAGAAAATTTCACTCCGCACCTTGGTCCAGCTACATGTGTAGCTATACTAACCCTTATCTTTACCTCATATTAAGCATCGTATTCGATATTTGACTAAGTTATTATCTCGTACCAATCAATACTAGCCTATTAGATAGTATACACTAAATCTATGTTGATGATTCTTTTCCTATTATCTACCTCCTTGGTCCGCCAAGTAGCATTAAGGCGAGTTCTAACGTTGGCCATCCGTTAAAAAGACTTCTAAGAGAAAGAATAATCAATACATGCAAGACACTATTCTAGAGGTGTTATTTTAGATAGGTTTTACCTCATTATTTGCTTATGGCACCAACAACCCTAGTTAAGGAGTTTAGTTACCCATAGTCATAATCACAATATTCAAATATATGGTATAAGAATTCACGAACTTTCTTCAATGAGAATGAGTAAAATCTGAAACTTCGCTTGATTAATCAAAAAAATCACTAACAATCAATTACAAGAATCTCAAAATAATCAAGAATCTCACAAAAGGTCTAAAAAAATAATCAAGAGTCTAACAATAATCAAGGTCCTAACAAAATAATCCAGAGTCTAACCTCAAAAACGAGGTTTTTCGAACTATTTATAATAATAAAAACCTAATTCCATAAGGACTCTATTTCCTAGAAATCTGTCAAAACGCGGTTGGGTCGACGGACCTCGCGACGGATCGTCGTGGTCACGACAGACCGTCATGGACTACGTCATCCCATACTTGTGCAATTTCTTCTGTTTCTCTCTTCATTATCCTCAACGGCAGATATGACGGATTGTCACAGGCACAACGGTCCATCCAGGGTCTCCATTCCAAAACACATAAACTCTTGGAATTTAGGTACTGGGACTAGAACTCTGAACTTAATGACGAACAATCAGGACGGACCGTTATGGATACGACGGTCCGTCACGCACTGCGTAACCCCACACTTGGTCAGACTTCCCATCTTCCTTCAGCACCTACACTACGCTGCCACCTACGGACCGTCACAAGCTTCGTAGGTGGTCTCTTCTGCATTTCTTTGTTCAAAAAACTCCGCATTCATCTTTGGACAGATTTCCTGCCAATAAGGAGAAACTTATATAAAAATTAGCACAAAAAGGCTTTTGGACACACTAAACTTGAGGAAAAAGTATTAATAATACCGTGACACCACGGTATATCAGCTATGTGTGATTTGGAGATTTGAGGTAGCATGATGTGAAGTTGTATTGTGATGTGATTCTAGCATGAAAAGAGTAATGGTTGAATGAAGTCCTTTTTGGGGATAATGAGTTACCTTGTAAGCTATGTGCAATGATAGTAGGAATTAAAGATGTAGATCGGAGGAGTGTTGAAAGAATGTGGTGATTTTGTAAGAGTTGAGGGTTTCCCCCTTTTGTGGGTAACATTTTATAGTTTTCCTTGTGATTGGATTAAAGTTCTTGTGTAGGTTTACTCTAAGAAGGAAAGATAGTATGCCTACCTAGCAAGGTAGTTGTGAGGTTATGCTAGCAAATGGTGGAATTATATTGCAAGATTGTGGGTTTCCAAATGAATCTACCTTGGTGAGTGGAGAAAGAAAGAGGAAGTTTATTCCATTAGTTTAAGTTATATAATGCCTAAGAGTTGGATGAAATGATGTTTAAGAGGGTTTGTCTAAGATTGAATCCTAAGAGGAAGGTGTTCTGCTTGACTAGAAGGGATAGTTATTATTTTCATGTTCATGAGTTAGGTTAATATGAGTTCTCACTTTATGAGAGGTATAGTGGGACTATGAATTATGAGGCCTTGAATATGCTTAGTAAGGATCCTAACAAGAAGTAATGAGAATGTGTAAAGGAGCTAATATGAAATGAAGGCCCCGGTGAGTCATGATTCCTTATGGTTGTCTTAATTTGTTTGACTTGAGTTTACCCTAAGTGGGAGAGTATGAGTTGAGTTGCAAGATAGTTTATACCCTTATCTTTTCTTTTCTATTCTTATTCAAGCTTGAGAGTTAGCATGTCATAGTAGCATGTTGCATGGCGTTTAGGAGTCTAGTTGAAAATGAATTGCGTTGTCTCCTCGCATTGTGCATTCAATGAGATTATGTCTATGTTGTCAGATAAGTTTGTTTGGCCTTGTATCTCATATTGTAACACCTTCATGATAAATTGCATAAAAGATGAATTATGGAATTACTGAGTGGGCTTCATTATAAGATTTGGTATTCATTGTAAAGAGACTTGAAATTTAACTAAATTGCATTTTCGTGAAGAATGGTTTCAACGTGAGTAGAAATGATGTAGATGAGCATGTTAAATGTTGTATAAGGTAGTTCCTCCATAAATGAAATGAAAATGGTAGAAGGATGTGTTGCACTTTGAATTGTGGAACTTGTCCCAATTGCTTGTGTTACTTGAGAATGCTTGATGATATGAGGTTGGTGTTCCTAGTGAGATTTGTGAACTGACTATGAATATTTTGACCTTGATGTGTTGTGCTATATGCTTTTTTTGAGTCCTTGATGTTCTTGAAAGTGTTTAGTGTCATTCGAGGACGAATGTTGTTCCGAGTGGGGGAGAGTGCAACGTCCCTAAAACTAAAAAGGTGAAACTAGATCTTCACATGTGTATCATGAGTTAATTATGTGTTAAAATGGTTAACTATAATGTTTATAGGAAATTTCTAAAGTTTGGTGATGTTCGGAGGTCAAACGTCCATGACGTTCGAAAGATGTTCCTTGAAATGTGCTTGTGTGTCTTAGTATGTTTTGGCAAGTTTTACGTGTTCGGTTTTATTGAAATTTATGGTGGAAGTTCCTAAGACCTAGATAACCATGTATAGGTGTTTAACTTCTGGGTACGACTCCACCTACGACCCACGAGGGTCCCTAAAAGAGGACCCTGTCTCATTGACAAGATGCTGCCAAGCAGTGGCAAACGACGGCCAAAATGGACAGACCGTTGATAAAACGATGGCCCGTCGACCTTGGACATCAATTAAACCTGCAAGGTATGCAAGTCCTTAACAAAGGAGAGGTTGAGACCCAAACGACGTACCCATCAAAGGGGTGTCTACTGGAAGACAGTCCGTCGTTTGCGGGTCATTGGTTGTGCCTGCAAAAGCATTTTAAAATCGACCAAGTAAATAAGATATATATATATATATATATATATATGGAGTGATGTTCTAGCATTTGATGTGCTATGAAAAATTTTAAATTTTCCACTAAATTTATATGTCTATGCAATGAAAGATGTCTAAATGCTGGTATAAGACCTCCAAGAGGTCAAGTAAGTTGTGTTACTTCTAGGGGGTGCTCCCCGGTCATGACAGTGGGTAGGGTTTTGCTATGATTCCGGTCTAGTGGATAATACCTAATTATCATTGTATTGGTATCGAATTATGATATTATGACGAATTCATGTAATTTATATGGTCAAACCCTAGTCTAATTTGATTAAATTGAAATGTGGATGCCTTGTCAAGAGAAATGAAGGATCCTTGATACATCTTCTAGGATTATTATCATGTGTAGTAAATGTTCAAAGTTAGGATCATATAGATATGAATTGAATTAGACTATAGTTCACGTGATTTATCTTGACTTTTAAGGTTAAAGTTGGACCTTTATGGTGAATTATGACTAGAGTCACTTAGTAATTAATAATGTAATTAAAATACCATGAAATCTAGGTATGAATGAATGTAGTAAGAAGTAAAACTTGAGTGTTAGGCTTGTAGTTGTGAATGTTTGTAACTAGGGCTTTAGAGTAAAGCTAATATGACAAACTATTGATGCTATGACTTTGAGAGTAAAATCTACATGTGAATACAAGGCCAATGAATAGAAGTTTGATGAAAGATCTTTACCTACCTAACATATGTAATGAATGCTTGAATATGTGAACTGATAGATCACTTGAGTCATGATTATGTCAATGTCTAATGCAGATTTCAATATATGATATTAGGCATGAGTATGAACTTGATATGAAAGGAGTTCTCACATAGTGATGGGTTTTGAGGGCAAATCTAGTATGATGAATTATGTATGTTAAGGCTCCAAAATTGAAGCTAATGATATAAAGGGTAGACAACTAGAATGGATATGATGAAACCTTAACACCTAACTTACCTCACTAAAGGCTTGTATGGGCTAAGAGGATGTCCATGCACTAGTACTTGGACCTAGGTGGAATGGTTGAAAGTAAGAATTGAAGCTCTAGGAGGTGAAGTATGAGATTAGGCATGTATTAATTGAAATACTTGAATTATGCTTATATCCATGTCTAATGTAGTCATTCTAGATGTGTTTAATTAATGTGAGCTTTTACCCTAAAAAGGAACAAGATATGATGGTATGCATGATTTATGATGTTTAAGACATGCTTTAGAACACTTTGAGAGTAAATTACATGGTCATGACTTAGTTGTAATGTTGTTGAAAGTTTAATTCCATATACACCCTCATGCATGAATATGACATAATGTGAAAGCTTTGTCACATGCAGTGATTCTGAGGTTGGAAAACTAATCTCACCTAATTGAATCAAAGTCTCTAGAGCCATCGTAAATAGGTCATGGCTGGTAATAGTTTCCCACACATGATCTAATGAGTTTTCACATCCGGGTTTACCCCCTAGATTTAACCGGCATCATCGTCCTCTTTGAGGACTAAGACTATCCTCTTAGATTACATCATCATATTCATAAGTCGAATTTAGAGTAAATTTTAAAACTTTAATTTACTTCTACTTGGAGGTTTACATAGACCTATACATCCACATAATATATATATCGAGTATACATAGACCCTTCGTATAGGAAGGTTACATGACTTATACTTTTAATGCGCATACATATATAAGATAGTCAAGGCATTTCAATTCAACATCATATCATCCTATACACCCTAACACAAGGCTTACTCCAATATAGCATCATTGCTTCATCATAATTAACCATAATTGGAAGTAAAGGATAGAGATCATAAGATTACTAAGTCTCCTTCATCGTTCATCATCAACATCTTACAATAAATCCTCAATTCAATCTCATTTAGATGTACAACATCATCATTCAATAATAAACATGATAACAAGGCTATAAGAACTACTATGACACAATTTAATACTACATCATCCCTTAAGATAAAACACTTAGGTTAATTTACTTTCTAACCTAGATCATCATCTCAAGATGTAGTATAAAGGACTAAAATTCGCTCTAATTTGTTCATGATCAATGTACCAAAATCATTTAATACAATTCAACTAATAACCAAGTCAATTGAACCCATCTCAACTTAATTCATGTCAATATCCAACCTAGGCTTAAGGGTTAAGGATCATCATCTACAAACTATACCAAATAATCAAGATACACCATAATCAAGTTAGATACATGTTAATCTATCGATATTATCCAATAGAAAACATAAGCAAATCAATTCACAACCTAATTTTTGAGATTGAGAAGAACTCATATGAAAACCCAACTTTTGAAAATATTTGAAGTAACCCTTTGAGGAAAGAGGTCTCAAAGGTGAATTAGATCACATACCTCAATCGTTTGATGAAGATTTGATAGTGAAATTGTTTCTATTCAGCCCCCAAATCCCTCCCCTAGATAGTCTTCAATGGTGTCTTCCAAATAGAGAGAGAAAGAAGAGAGAAGGAAGAGAATTTTTTTTGTGTGTTGTGTTGAATATAATGAGATTTGGTGCCTTTATATTGAGGCTTAATTAACTTAATTAGACTACCTTAAACCCCTAATTAGTCACCTAACCTCCTAACTAATTAAATGAAATGGAGTTAAAATATGCAGGGAATTTGATCCTCACAGCGGAAACCCCGATCGACGGACCGTTCCGTGAGTCGACGACTGGTCCTCCTATCCGTCTTCCACACTCGTCGTTTTGTTCAGAGACTTGTGCAGGTGAGGGCTCCATCAATTTTGGCTAAGCGTGTGACGACGGTTGTCATCGACGCCCCATCGATCCACACACAAGCTGTTGATAGCCTCTCGTGGTTGCACACTGCTCAGGCAGTGTAGACTTCTACGTGCTAGCGTCTTCCTCAAGGGCCCTTGATTGGTCCTTGGGAGTCGTACCCAAATGTTTCGACCATGAATCATCCATACCACCTATAATTACCCTCCCACCAATTTTTATGGATTTTCGACTTATAAAAGTTTGTCAAATAGGTTTAGGCACACTAGTACCTCCTAGAACTAGTTTCCGAACATCATGGATGTTCTTGGACATTTTGGGTCCTTAAAATCCATTTCTAATGTAGTCATTCTAGATGTGTTTAATTAATGTGAGATTTTACCCTAAAAAGGAACAAGATATGACAGTATGCATGATTTATGATGTTTAGGACATGCTTTAGAACACTTTGAGAGTAGATTACATGGTCATGACCTAGTTGTAATGTTGTTGAAAGTTTAATTCCATATACACCCTCATGCATAAATATGACATAATGTGAAAGCTTTGTCACATGCAGTGATTCTGAGGTTGGAAAACTAGTCTCACCCAATTGAATCAAAGTCTCTAGAGCCATCGTAAATAGGTCATGGATGGTAATAGTTTCCCACACATGATCTAATGAGTTGTCACATCCGGGTTTACCTCCTAGATTTAACCGGCATCGTCGTCCTCTATGAGGACTAAGACTAGCCTCTTAGATTACA
Organism: Solanum peruvianum; assembly: GCA_027705065.1. NCBI lineage: Eukaryota > Viridiplantae > Streptophyta > Magnoliopsida > Solanales > Solanaceae > Solanum > Solanum peruvianum. Next base: position 5,958,015 of record JAKWJD010001755.1, read on the forward strand.
TCATCATATTCAGAAGTCGAATTTAGCGTAAATTTTAAAACTTTAATTTACTTCTACTTGGAGGTTTACATAGACCTTTACATACACATAATATATATATAGAGTATACATAGACCCTTCTTATAGGAAGGTTACATAGACTTCTACTTTTAATGAACATACATATATAAGATAGTCAAGACATTTCAATTCAACATCATCTCACCCTATACACCACAATACAAGGCTTACTCCAATATAGAATCATTGCTTAATCATAATTTACCACAATTGGAAGTAAAGGATAGAGATCATAAGATTTACCAAGTCTCCTTCATCCTTCATCATCAACATCTTACCATCAATCCTCAATTCAAAGTCATTTAGATGTACAACATCATCATTCAATAATCAACATGATAACAAGGCTATAAGAACTACTATGTCACAATTTAATACTACATCATCACTTAAGACAAAACACTTAGGTTAATTTACTTTCTAACCTAGATCATCATCTCAAGAACTAGTATGAAGGACTACAATTCGCTCTAATTTGTTCATGATCAAATGTAACAAAATCATTTAATACAATTCAACCAATAACCAAGTCAATTGAACCCATCTCAACTTAATTCATGTCAATATCCAACCTAGGATTAAGGGTTAAGGATCATCATCTACAAACTATACCAAATCATCAAGATACACCATAATCAAGTTAGAATACATGTTAATATATCAATATTATCCAATAGAAAACATAAGCAAATCAATTCACAACCTAATTTTTGAGATTGAGAAGAACTCATATGAAAACCCAACTTTTGAAAATATTTTTAAGTAACCCTTTGGAAAGAGGTCTCAAAGGTGAATTATATCACATACCTCAATCATTTGATGAATATTGATAGTTAAATCGTTTCTATTCAGCCCCCAAATCCCTCCCCTAGATAGTCTTCAATGGTGTCTTCCAAATAGAGAGAGAAAGAAGAGAGAAGGAAGAGAATTTGTTTTGTGAGTTGTGTTTAATATAATGAGAGTTGGGGCCTTTATATTGGGGCTTAATTAACTTAATTAGAATACCTTAAACCCCTAATTAGTCACCTAACCTCCTAACTAATTAAATGAAATGGAGTTAAAATGTGTAGGGAATTTGCCCTCACAGAGGAAACCATGATCGATGGGCCGTTCTGTGAGTCGACGACTGGTCCCCCTATCCGTCCTGCACACTCGTCGTTTTGTTTAGAGACTTGTGCAGGTGAGGGATCCATCAATTTTGTCTAAGCGTGTGACGACGGTTGGCATCGACGCCCCATCGATCCACACACGAGCTGTTGATAGCCTCTCGTGGTTGCACACTGCCCAGGTAGTGTAGACTTCTACGTGCTAGCGTCCTCCTCAAGGGCCCTTGGTTGGTCCTTTGGGAGTCTTACCCAAAATTTTCGACCACGAATCACCCTAAACACCTATAACTACCCTCCCACCAATTTTTATGGATTTTCGACTTCTAAAAGTTTGTCAAATAGGTTTAGGCACACTAGTACCTCCTAGAACTAGTTTCCAAACATCATGGATGTTCTTGGACATTTTGGATCCTTAACTTCCTAAATGACCTATATTCATTAAAATAGGTCTTAAAACAGTGTTTAGACCCCATAGCACCTATGTTAGGCTTTTAATACTCGTCCTGGATTTTTTTGAAATGTTACATGAGATATAGTAGGAGCTATGTTGGATTTAATGTCACAACATTCTTCCACAAATATGAACTTAAGTCAAGACTTAATATTGAGTCAATGGGACCTAATACCTAGTACCGAGTAGATATTTATATGAGATAGAATCCCTCACATTATTAGAGGTCAGGTTTCTAATTGAAATCTATTTGAGATGGGAGCTCTCGCGTTAGTAGAGGTAGGGTTCCTAGGAGTAGTCTAATGGGATGGTAGCCCTCACGATAGTAGAGGTCGGGTTTGTAGAAGAAATTATCTTATCTCATAAATATGTGTCCGCATAGGTTACTTAGCCATTGGTTTCATCCAACCTAAGAGTATAGTTCTACCCTCGGCAAGTAGAGCAACCTCTTTTCGGTGTGGGGTAGACACCGAATTTCATGTTAGCTCACATGGTCTATGTCGGTTAAGGCTTATGTAGCGAATAGTGTAGAAGTAAAAATAAGAGTTGAGTTGTGAACTATACGTACTCAAGAATCTTACTGAGTTTGGGTAAGAGTATGGGATCCTACGTATCAATTGCACAAAAATATGACATAAAAGTATCTATGGTATGTTCCTTTCCTTGTTTTTATTATTTGTGTTTATGGTGTATGCTTAGATAGGATTATGTTGTTAGTTTTCTTCCTCGACATGATACAATTGACTAAAGGTGATAGTTCCCTTGTCGATATGAAGTAAGCTAGTAATGAGACAAAAGGAGGGTGAGCATGACTAGGATGACTTTAAGGTTATGCTTAGTGAGAAGGGTAGTATGGGATCTATTTTATGCATTGCACAAAGTATTCCTTGAGGTTACTTAAAAATAGTCTTATTATGGTATAGATGACTAAGAGTAAAATGATGCTTATAGAGTGCTTATGATGGAGATTTTGCTTATTATGATGATATTGTCTCTTATGCTTGTATTTTATGTTTCATGAAGTATTTCGTATGATGTTTGTTTATGTATTATATTGACAAACCCTTTTATAATGCTCTTATGGTTATGTTAGCTAACATATCTAGTATATTTTGTACTAACACATACTTTGCCTGCATTCTAATCAAATATAGGGTTTGGAGACTTGAGTACTATTTGGAGATAGGTTTCTAAGGAGTTAAGGAGTTTAAGATCTTGGTGAGTCCTTTGCTTCGAGGATAAAACCATTATTCCGTTATAGTTTATTTTCATGTTGAGACTATTGTATGGGATGTGTCCTAAGAGTTTTATTCAAAAGTTGTATTAGATGGTTTGAGACAAAGTATAGAAAGACTTCTGCTTGCTTTTATAAAAATGACTTTGATTGTAAAAAGTTTTAAATTTTTCGTACTTTTATATTGTCTTATGTTCATGATATGCTAAGGGCTTTTATGAGACCCCTCCGGGGTCAAGCACTCCATGTTACATCTAGGGGTTACCCTTGGGTCGTAACGGTAACCAACGTGGGTAGAGAGGGTCATACTTTTTGGATAATTCCTTATTACATTTAAGCATATACTAGTGGATCCACTTAGTTGAAGAGTTCTATGCCCCAGCAAAGTATATGACAGTTCTGGCTGCGTGGGCTAGACGTTATATCATCACATAGCTTATAGTGATGATTGTCGGTTAAAAAATCTCCCTATTCGAGGAGTCAAGGATTTCATGGAAATTCTTGATCGAAGAAGAGGTAGATCAAAGTGTGGTGAGGAAAAACCAAAATAGATATGAATGAAAGATGCCTCTAGAATTCATTTTCTCGGTAAGGATTGGTATGAAGTCACTCGACTAAAAGGAGAGGAAACAACCACAATGTTACACCCCAAAACTATAAGGATCCCTTCCGAATGACCCGTTGTAGTGTTGTCTAACCCTACTGATACGCTCAAACTAACTTCTCAAATAAGAAGTAAAGCGGTTGTATCATGTAAAGAACCCAACTAATGAGGTTGGGATCGTTCCCACGAGGAAAATAGTTCAGACTTAACTTCAATCTATTATTACTATTATTTAGTCAATTATTACCTTAGAAAGAAAAGACAATAAAAGGGGGGTTTTACTTCTAAATGAATGAAAATAACCAGCTAAATTAAAGGAGACAACTAGCAGCTTCAAATGTTGGAGTTTAATTAATTAATAAAAGTAACTAGGGTTTACATGTTCCCCACAGGTTCCTAACTTGATAATTCTAACTATAAATATTCTTTCCTAGTATCTTGCATGAAAAGTGATAAGTTATGTATTTCTAAATCATTGGTCTGGAATCTAGAAAATTTCACTCCGCACATTGAACCGGCTACGTGTGTTGCTATACTAACCCTTACTTTTACCTCATATTAAGCATTGTAGTTGATATTTGACTCAGTTATTACCTCGTACCAATCAAACTAGCCTATTAGATAGTATACACAAAATCTATGTTGATAATTCTGTTCCTATTATCTAGCATTAAGGCGCGTTGTAACGTTGGCCATCTGTTAAAAAGACTTCTAAATGAAAGAATTATCAAAACATGCAAGACACTATTCTAGAATTGTTATTTTAATTAGGTTTTACCTCATTATTCGCATATGGTTCCCACAACCCTAGTTATGGAGTTTAGTTACCCATAGTCATAATCACAATATTCATATATGTAGTATAAGAATTCATGCACTTACTTCAATGAGAAAGAATAAAGTCCAGAAATTTACTTGATTAATCGACAAAATCGCCAACAATCAACTCCAGAGAAAAATGTAATAAAACAAAGTGGAATAATCAAAATAATCTCCTCACAAAGAATCTAACATAAAAGTGTCTAATCACCAAGATTCTAACCCCAAAAACGAGGTTTTTCAAACTATTTATAAAAGAACAAAAACCTAATAAAAGAGGGACTCTAATTGCTGGAAATCTGTCAAAACGAGGCTAGGTCGACGGACCTCGCGACGGGTCGTCGTGGTCACGACGGGCCGTCATGGACTCCGTCATCCCATACTTTGTAAATTCTTCTGTTGCTCTCTTCCTTACCCTCGACGGCAGGTATGATGGATCATCACAGGAACAACGGTCTGTCGAGGGTCTCCGTTCCATTACACTGTAACTCTTGGAATTTGGGTACTAGGACTACTTCTCTGATCTTCACGACGAACTAGCAGGATGGATCTTCATGGCTACGACGGTCCATGACGCACTCCATAACCCCACAGTTGGTCAGACTTCCCCATCTTCCTTCAGCAGCTTCAGTACGATGCCACATATAGACCGTCACAGGCACAATGGACCGTCACAAGCTATGTAGGTGGTACTTTTCTGCATTTCTTGCTCAAAAACTTCCGCGTTCATATTTAGACAGATTCCTGCAAATAAAGAGAAACTTACATAAAAATTAATACAAAAATACTTTTGGACACACACTAAACATAAGGAAAAAACATTAAAAATACCGTGAAACCACGGTATATCAACACCCTCAACTTAAATTCGTTGTTTGTCCTCAAGCGACGCACTATGACTCACCACAAAATCTTTGTACAATAGTATCCATGTTTTATCTTTCACAATCATTTGGCTATCAATCCCGATCAGTCTCATCATATTTATGCATGCTATCACTATTAGGCTTGAATTATTTGGAATCAGACCATGACACAGACTCACCACGCACTAACACCTATCCTCTTCAATTTCTCACCGAGGTGCTAATATTTCTGGTATTGCAACTAGTGTCCTTACTTCAAAACAATATCCTCATTTTTCACACAATGATTTCAGTTTGGGTATAAGGATTGCTTTTCAACACTCACTCTCAGAACAAATTCACAACTCATTCATACATACTTCAGTGACTTTTTGCCCTCCTTGACATATCGGCTAAACATACCTCTTTTCATCGTTTTATTTCACCCAATTTCTCATATTCTTTTACCTTGCTATTTTCCCCTCTTTCTCCATTTGTGTAAGTGACTCTCTTATTTTCTTGATTGTATTTATTGTATTTTATTTTTTTTATCATTATTATTTCACTTTTCTTTCAACTGATTCTTCAGTTACTTTACTTTTGTTCTTTCTCTCTCTTTGTTCTTTTAACCCCACTTTTCAGAGCATTCCTCATAATAGCCACCCTCAACTCATGGCTTTGCCATGGAACACAATACCCAAAGTTGGGTCAGGGCCATAAAAGGGTTGTTAACTTCATTAGCCACCCTCAACTTATGCTTTTGGCATAAGTTGAGGTGCACATGTCCAAGGAGGGACCAGGGCCAACACATTATTCAAAGAAAAGATAAGTTGGGGTGAAAAAGAAAGGTCAAGTTTAAGATCAAATCATTTGGATCAAAAAAGGATTAATTTCATTTGGTTTGTTTTTTTATTTAGGCTAAAAATGGGCTATTTTGAACATGAGCCTATGATCCTTTCCGAATTGTCTATTACAACTTACTTCTAGCAGGACTAACCAAGCAAGTTCTAGCTTAGTACAAATAGTGGACTATTCAAATCTTCCTCACACTCACTTGACATCTCATTACTCTACCAGATTATCAGACACCTAGTTTGAATTTTAGACTTAGGCTCATGCAGTGGTGTATCTCTATGTCATGCTTAGAGCCACACATTTATCAATTACTATGTCTAGTCATGCATCATTTTAATTTCATCAGGATAGCATTTTTGTTTTAGCCATCATGCTTCAAAGTTATACAATGTACACAAGATAAAGACATGCCGGTTCAAAAGTAAAAATAATCAGTCTCTTGGGGAAAAAGAACACAGGCAAGAAAAACCCAAAAGATGATAGTGAATTGGGATACTCAGACTTCACCCTAGAACTCACTTTCCATTTACCCCACCCCCAACAAAAAGACATGCAATTGTCCCCAATGCATAAAAAATTGAAATACGAGAGTGGTAGGTGAAGAAACCTGGGGCGCAAAGCGCAGACGATCAGCAAGCTGGTGGGTGTGGTTCCCCGGAACCCACTACCTCTGTAATATGGACACCCTCAGTAGTGTCCTCACAGCCTCCGTCTTACGGTGCTCCTTCTTCCGTGCTCTAGCCTTATCCTCCTCTCGACCCCTACGCCTCTTGGCATGCTCACGAGGGGAGGTGGTGGAATCTCAGAAGTGGCGAATAAGGTTGCCATCACTGTGTCCTCAGCAGGCTCTGTAGAAGGGGCCTAAGAGTCAGGAACCCTAGCCTCTAGGATCATATCAATGTTTGCGAGAAGACTCTCAACCGCTGCCTGAAGGGTCGACACATCCACCTGAGGGGTTGGCCGAGCTAGCACCCGCAACTCAAAAGCGTCCAAGCGCTAATGAACCTCAGCAATCCCATGTGACTATATTATCAGCGGCTATAGGGGAAAGGCAGTGGCGGACAATCAACCATAAGAACTTCATCGTAAAGGTCAGGTTAGCCTTCTCGATGGCTCCCTTTGGCTCAGTTACCCAGTCGGCACCCTCTTCATCAACAGACAAGTGCAGGGTCATCCACCTCTTGGTGGTCTCTCTCAGCGATGGCTCACGCAAGAATTGGCCATCTTTGACAATTTTCCACCGGTAGTCAAACTCGGCGGTGAGAGGGTTCCGATTGGCATCAACATCCTCGTCGTATAGATACCAGCGAATGGCAGGCAGAGAGATATCAACCTAAATGTGACGTACTCATACATGATCAAGTGGGGCCTATTTGGTGGGGTCAGCCTTCTTATTAATCTATGATCTGAGAGTAGCCACGTAGGAGACGTAGAACTCTTGGACCAACTTTTCACTATAACAGTCCAACGAAGGCGCTTTCCACTCCACTCGGTGTCTGGTGAAGACATTGTGGATATATGGCATAGTCGGGAGACTTCCCGTAAGGACACGCCTCTCCAATGTAAGGGTACATGTCATGACTCCTTTCTCATTCAGAAACTTTGCGTCTGAATAAATTTGATATTGTCGTCGACACACCACCGGTTGGGCTGATCAGCAACCGGGGTAAGAGCACGACTCGGTGATCCGGGTGTGGATTCAGAACTGTCAGCCTCAGTAGACGAGGCAGACTGTGTAGATCTGGCGGGTATATGGACCTCAACAGATTCGGAGGCTTCCTACGACCACGAAACTCTTAAGGAGACAGACGCTCCTTCTTCATGAGTAGCTGACTGAGAAGGTGTGTCGGTTAGTGTGCGCTCCTCATCATACAGGGAGGTGGTGACTACGCTGGATGCCACCATTTAGGGTGTGGCTCTGGCAGCACGTGCAGCTCGGGATGGGGTGGAAGTGCCTAGGGGCACGTACTCGAAGTCACGCTCATCATCAGCGCCAATGACCAGGCGGGCAGACGAGGCGACAGACTTTGATCGCCCACGTGCGTAGACTCGATCTTATTTTGGTGCCATTAGAGATAGTACGTGTAAGGAATCAATATTAGTACTAGAAGGAGCAAACAAGAAACAAGCAAAACGACACAAAATAAATAAAAGAGTTAAGATGTAATGACATTTCTATAGTAACAATGAAATATGACGGACCAGGTGATGTGTCGTCGTGATTACGACGGACCGTCATGGGGTCCGTCGTGTCTTATTTAAACTATGTTTATGTGGAGTCCCCAGAAGGAAAGTCTGTATCAGTTATGACGGATAAGCAGGATGGACCGTTGTGATGATGACGGTCCGTCGACGATGTCCGTCGTGGGACACTTAGAACAAGTATGGGGACCCTTAGGAGAGGGGTCTCTGACCGTCATGACGGTTTGTGCAGGACAGACCATCGAGGGTATGAAGATCCATCGTAGGTGTCCGTCAGAGGATACTTGGAAAAAGTATGGAGACCCTTAGCAGAGGGGTCTCTAACAGTCATGACGGTTATGCAGGAAGGACTATCGAGGGTATAACGGTCCGTCGTAGATGTCCGTAAGAGGACACTTGGAAAAATTTAGAGACCCTTAGGAACAGGGTCTCTAACAACCAGAACGGTTGTGCAGGACAGACCATAGAGGGTATGACGGTCCATCGTATATGTACGTTAGAGGACACTTAGAAAAAGAGAGAGACCCTTAGGAATAGGGTCTCTAACAACCAGAACGGTTGTGCAGGACGGACCATCGTGGGAACGATGGTCCGTCGCATGTGTCCGTTGGTGGACACTTCGAGAAAATTCGACAATTGGGTGTTAGGGATGTTGGGACGGACCTATGACGGTCCATCATTGGTATGACGGTCCGTCATCGGGGTCTTATTCTATCATTCAGTGATAGAACTACGGATGCCACATTCATCCCCTATGACCCAAATGGAATTTTTAGTGTTTTAACCTACATGTGTCTAACCCAAATACCTATAAAACTAGCAATGCTAAAGCACCTATTTCTAGAGTTTTAACAAGGAAATTTTGAGGATTCTCAACCTAGGTCAGATAGAATATGTATTAAAGAATGAACCCGTCAATAAAAAAGAGGCTAATACTAATTGATAAAAAAATGCAATGTAAATGGGAAGAAAATAGAAAGACATACCTGAGAATTTGAGAAAAACAAGCGAGGAAGGTACTTGGTGACCACAGCAGCAGACTCCGACTAGTAAAGAGTGGATTTTAGGAATAGGGGAATTTGGGGAAATGATCGGTTGAAAAAGAGGTAGGAAGTGGGAAATTTAAGAGGGGGGAATGGGAGAAAGAGGGAAAGAAACCGTTCAAATGAAGGGGTGGGGGTTTTCATAGGTTGAAAATTTTTAAACTTCCCAACCGGGTTGGGTCGGGTACGCTCATTAATGACGCGACGAGTCCCCGATGATGGTCCATCGCAATTGCGACAGTCCGTCATTGGTTCTGTCGCGTGTGCCCTAGTTTTGAAAATAACTAAAAAACGTACCTGGCATAAAAGATTCATGCGACAGTCCATCGCGTTCGTGACTGCTGCAGAGTGATTTTCTGCAGAATTTCCTGGTGATGTGCCTGCAAATTTAAAACCCATTAATAGAAAATTCTACCATTTCTAGAAAGAAAAACTATAAGTATTGGGTCGCCTCCCAACAAGCACCTGATTTAACGTCGCGGCACGACTGACGACACTAGATTACTCAGCCTTCATCAAGATGGTATGCCTCGATCACTTCATTTCACGATTCAGTATACCAAAAATAGAGTTTTATTCATTCTCCATTCACGTTAAACCGCACTCCCTCATTGGTTTCTAACTCAACTGCTCCATGAGGGACTAATTGGGTAATCAAGTAAGGGACAGTCCGGTTGGACTTGAGCTTGCCCGGAAGCCAACGCAACCTAGAACTGTCTAAAAGCACCAAATCCCTAACCATAAACTCTCGTTTTTCACTTTTTAGGTCATAATCCTTCTTCATTTTTTCTTTGTAGGATATAGAAGATGCTGATTGGAGCTCACCACTCTGACTCATTGACCAACAAATGTTGAAGGTCGCTTCTTCATTGTTCAACCGAAATTTCATCTGTCCCTTTTCCATATCAACTAAAGCTCTACCTGTAGCAAGGAATGGCCTCCCAAGAATAATAGGCACTTCAAAATCGACTTCACAATCAAGGATAACAAAATCTGTTGGAAATATGAACGACTCCACTTTTACTAGCACATCCTAGAGTATCCCTATAGGCCTTTTCACTGTTCGATTGGCCATCAGTAGCCGCATCGCAGTGGTCTTTGGGTCACCCAAACCCAACTTCTTGTAAATTGAGAGGGGCATGAGATTTATGCTTGCCTCCAGATCATATAATGTTTTTTGTAAAATGTAATGACATGACTTTACAAGGAATGGTGAACGCACCCGGATATTCTTTCTTTTGTATGAGAGATCTTGTAGCAATAGCACTACAATACTGCATTCTATCATCATCCTCGAAAGTGACCGATCTTTTCATTGTAACCAGATCTTTCATAAACTTGGCATAATCGGGCATTTGTTCTAGAGCTTCAACCAAAGGGACATTGATAGAAAGCTGCTTCAACATTGTTATATAACGCCGATATTTACCATCCTTGGTCTTCTTCACTAATCTCTGAGGAAAGGGGGGTCTAGGCATGGGAATTACCTTTATAGGCACTTCAGCATCTTTTCCAATGTTATCTTCTATTTCACCACTACCATCTATCACCTTATCATTATCTTTAATCACATTTTTCTCCTTAGACGGCATAGGTGTGTCAATGGTCTACTTATCATCCCGAGTAGTGATTACCATACAGTGTCCGTCATTTTTCAGATTTTGGACAGTGTTTCTAGGAAGAGTGTCCAGTTGTCGTGTGTTCACAGTCGCAGATAATTGGGCCATTTATAACTCAATGTAATGACCTGTTTAGTCGTTTTGAGCAGTAGAGTTTATTGCTGGTAATAACTGTCTTGGTCGACGGATCCCACGACAGACCGTCATGGGCACGACGGACCGTCGAGGGAGTCTCGTTCCAAAACACTTAGATTCTGAAAATTTGGGCACTGAGATCTACTCTCTGAACTTCACGACGAATGGAAGGACGGACCGTCGTTGGCACGACGGACCATCACAAATCTTTCCACAGAAATTAACTCTCTGATCATCGTGACGGAACTGCAGGACGGACCGTCACTGTCATGACGGACCGTCACAGGCTGCGTAACCCTGAATGAGTCAGATTTCTGTTAAAAGTTTTAAGGGGCGTGTTGGACTATTCATGCTTATAATTATAAAGTTAGTGGGTTAAGGTTAATAATTCAATTACTTGGGGGTTAAAGGAGATAACCTTGAAATAAATAGTGGGTTATTATTATAATCTTTTATACTTAATTATATGACAATTAGGGTAAAAGAAAAAGGGTTTGAATAAGAAAAATAGAAAGAGTAGAGAGAGAAAAGGGAGAACGAACGAGCGAGAGAAGAGAGAACGAAGAAGAAAGCAAGGACTTTGAGGAGTAGCTTGCGTGATCACAAATTCTTCGGTGGAGGTAGGTTATGGTTTATGCTATTTCATAGTAAAACTCTTAAAAGCGAATGATATGTATTGGGTAGTATTGTAAACTCTCCTATATGCTTAATTGTGTGCTTGCATGATGTGATTATGTAATTGTAATGGATTGGAAAGATAAGGCTGTGAATCTTAAACCTTAAATCCACTTTGTTAATGATGATGCCTTGGTATAAAACAAGGCTTGATGAACTAAAAGAATGAGATTAGGGGATCGGGTGTCACGAACTGACACGTAGAATTAGGGGATCGGGTGTCACGAACCGACATGTAGAATTAGGGGATCGGGTGTCACAAACCGACACGTAGAATTAGGGGATCAGAGTGTCACGTTCCGACACCAGGATAGTAGAGGATCGGAGTGTCACGTTCCGACACCAGGATAGTAGAGGATCGGAGTGTCACGTTCCGACACCAGGATAATAGAGGATCGGAGTGTCACGTTCCGACACCAGGATATTAGAGGATCGGAGTGTCACGTTCCGACACCAGGATAGTAAAGGATCGGAGTGTCACGTTCCGACACCAGGATAGTAGAGGATCAGAGTGTCACGTTCCGACACCAGGATAGTAGAGGATCAGAGTGTCACGTTCCGACACCAGGATAGTAGAGGATCGGAGTGTCACGTTCCGACACCAGGATAGTAGTGGATCGGAGTGTCACGTTCTGACACCAGGATAGTAGTGGATCGGAGTATCACCTTCCGACACCATGATAGTAGAGGATCGGAGTGTCACGTTCCGACACCAGGATAGTAGAGGATCGGAGTGTCACGTTCCGACACCAGGATAGTAGAGGATCGGAGTGTCACATTCCGACACTAGGATAGTAGAGGATCGGAGTGTCACGTTCTGACACCAGGATAATAGAGGATCGGAGTGTCACGTTCCGACACCAGGATAGTAGAGGATCGGAGTGTCACGTTCCGACACCAGGATAATAACGAGAATGAATATTGAGGGGATCGGAGTGTCATGTACCGACACAAGAGGAATAAAGAGAATGAATCTTGAATTATTTTAATATACTCAATTTGAAGAACCTAATTCCTAAATGAGTATGGTGTGGAGGCTTGAGTCCTCATAGATGTGTTTGGTGTTGTTGTAAATGATTCTTATATTTGTTGCTATAACCTGTTAAGTATTTGGTTGGTTTTATGTCTTATTCGACATATATTGCTTTCTATTTTGAGTTGGCCGATGATACCTACTCAGTACGTGTTCCTTGTACTAACCCCTACTTGTAAATTGTTTTCTTTGTTATTGTGGAGTGCAGCAAACGTTCCATCGACTTCGACTCGTCCGCAACTCTAGCCTGTCTTCATCACACCAGATTTCAGGGTGAGCTAATACTTCTAGCTTGGACTGGATCTTCTTCTTCACGTCTTGATGCCTTGAAGTTCGGGCATGGACTAGCTGTTTATTTATTTTAGCTTCTTAGATACTCTTAGATTTAGTAATTTGAGGATAGATGTTCTTGTGGTGATGACTTCCAGATTTTGGGGATAATAGTTAATAAATTTTAGAAGTTATTTATTGGTTATATTAATGAGTTTAAAGTCTTCCGCATTATATTCTGTTTATTATGGTTGAAATGTTGGGGTTTAGATTGGTTTGTTCGCTCACATAGTAGGATAAGTGTGGGTGCCACTCGCGGCTCGTTTTGGGTCGTGACACTCAATGTTCTTAATTGATATTGCATGTGTCTCGACTTTCTGTCCAATCCCCGCTAAATCACTCCTTAACTCTTTAATGTGCTCATCATTAGCATTGAACCTCCTTATCATTTTGTGCAACATATCCTCAACTCGCGCCATACTATCTTCAACATCCGTAGGAGTAACTTCACGATTTTGGAGGAGGGGCATAGGTCCCATTCCTATCATTTTTGTTACCATAGTCACCTCTGTTGAAGTTGTTGTCGCGGTTGTAGTTTCCATCTCAGATATAACGACCCTCACGGTTATAGTTACCATAGATCCGACCTTGGTTTCCTTGACCTTGGCGCCAATTCTCCTGATTTGATCCTTGGGCACTCGGTCGGAAACCCCCTGTCTTCTCATTTACCGCATAGGAATCCTCTGCATAATAGCATTCATCATGTGGTGGTGGTGGTTTAGACAAGTAGTTAATTGCATTTATCTTTTCTACACCCCAGTGATATGTTTTAATACTAATTGTCACGACCCAAAACGGGGGCCGCGACTGGCACCCACATTTACCCTCCTATGTGAGCGAACCAACCCATATAACCTTAACATTTCAATGTATGACAACAGAAAATAATGCGGAAGACTTAAACTCATTAATAAAACAATTCAAAACTATTATTATTATCCCCAAAATCAAGAAGTCATCATCACAAGAACATCTATCTCAAATTACTAAACTAAGAATGTCTAAGAACTAAAAATACATAAAAGCTAGTCCATGCCGGAAGTTCAAGGCATCAAGACTCGAAGAACAAGACCCAGTCCAAGCTAGACGCATTAGCTCACCCTGAATTTCCGATGAAGTGAAGACTGGCTAGATCTACTGTTGAGTTGAAGTTGTCGGAACGTTTGCTGCATTACACAAATAACAAAGAAGAAAACATAAAAGTAGGGGGTCAGTACAACCACACGTACTGAGTAGATATCATCGGCCAACTCAAAATAGGGACAGTATATCAATAATAATGTAAATCAACTACAATACTCAACATGTAGCAATAAACAACATGAAATCATCAATAACTACAACCGAGTTCACACATGAGGACTCAAGCCTCAATACCATACTCATTTGGGAATTAAGTTCATTAGATTGAGTATTTTCATTATCTTTCAAGATTCATTATCTTTCTTCCTCTTGTGTCGGTACATGACACTCCGATCCTCTATCTCTATCCTGGTGCCGGAACATGGCACTCCGATCCTCATATTCATTCTATCCTGGTACCGGAACGTGGCACCCGATCCATTTACTATCCTGCTGTCGGAACGTGACACTCCGATCCTCATATTCATTCTATCCTGGTACCGGAACGTGGCACCCGATCCATATTCTATCCTGGGGTCGGAACGTGACACTCCGATCCTCATATTCATTCTATCCTGGTACCGGAACGTGGCACCCGATCCTCTATCTTATCCTGGTACCGGAACGTGGCACCCGATCCCCTAATTCATCAAGCCTTCTTTCATACTAAGGCATCATCAATCTCATTATATAATATATCAAGCCTTCTTTTATACTAAGGCATCATCATTACCAAGTGAATTAGGGTTCTTTCAAGATTTAGGATTCAAACTTCATCATGCTCATATAATTACATATATATATAATATATATATAATCATATTCATACAAGCTTACAATAAGCACATAGTAGGGTTTACAATACTATCAACACATAGCATTCACTATTAAGAGTTTACTACAAGTAGCATGAAAACCATAACCTACCTCCACCGAAGAATGATCAAACAAGCTAATCCTCAAGCTGCATTTTCTCCTCCCTCTCGATCGATCCCTCTCTTTTCTTTGTTTTTCTGTTTGTTTGTTTATTTCAAACCCTCTTTCCTTTACCCTAATTATCATATAATTAAGACTAAAAGAGGACAATAGAACCCACTAATTAACTTAAGGTTACCTCTTTTAACCCCCAAGTAATTAGACTTATTAATATTAACCCTCAATCTTTATAATTAAGGAAAAAGAATAGTCCAAAACGACCCTTAAAACGTGTAGAGGAATCCTATTCTGCCTGGGATTTGCGCAACCTGTGACGGCCGTCGTGCCTGCGACGGTCCGTCACGCAGGTCGTCGCAGCCTCCCAAATTCAGGTGGACTGTGACGGCCCGTCACACCTGTGACGGTCCGTCCTGCACCTCCGTCCTGACGGTCAGAAACTCGTTTTTCGGTATCCAATTTCAGAATCCTAAGTATTTGAAATGGTGCCTCACGACGGTTCGTCGTAGATGTGACGGCACGTCCTGCAGGTCCGTCACAGATTACAGAGAGTCGATTTTAATATCCAAATTGAAAAATTCTAAGTGTCATGGAACGGAACCTCCTCGACGGGCCGTCGTGACTACGACGGGCCGTTGTGACTACGACGGTCCGTCGTTACATCCGTCGTCCCAGCCAGTTTTTCCAGAAATAAAATCTGTTGCTCAAAACGACTAAACAGGTCGTTACAATAGATACCAATTTACCCATCATTCGTCCCCGAACGATCAAAAGAAGAAAAACAATGGCGAAAAGGAGTACCTGAATCTGTAAACAGATGTGGGTATTTTTCTTGCATATCTGCCTCCTTCTCCCAAGTAGCTTCTTCAACCGGTCGATTCTTCCATTGAACTTTGATGGATGCAATCTCTCTCGACCTCAACTTGCGAACTCTCTATCTAATATAGCAACCGGTTCCTCTTCATAAGTCAAGTTCTCATCAACAAAACTGAATCCCAACGGATGATGTAGTTTCCATCTCCATGGTATCTTTTCAACATGGACACATGAATACCGGATGTATTCCGGACAGTCCTGGGGGCAAGGCTAATTCATAAGCCACCCCCCTATTCGCTTTAGTACCTCAAATGGTCCAATATACCTTGGACTTAGCTTACCTCTTTTTCCAAACCGCATCACCCCTTTCATGGGTGAAACCTTCAACAAGACTTGTTCACCTTCATGAACTCCAAGTCTCTAACCATTCGGTCTGCATACTCCTTTTGTCTACTTTGCGCCGCTAGAAGCTTTTCTTGAATGCCCTTCACCTTATCTAACGAATCCCTCAAGAGATCAGTACCCCAAGGTCTAACCTCGAATGCATCAAACCAACCAATGGGAGATCTACACCTCCTCCCATACAATGCTTCAAATGGAGCCATATCTATACTGGAGTGATAGCTATTATTGTATGAAAACTCTGCCAAAGGTAAGAAGCTATCCCAATGGCCACCAAACTCTATTACGCACGCACGAAGCATATCCTCCAACACTTGAATCGTTCGCTCAGACTGACCATCAGTCTGAGGGTGAAACGCAGTACTAAGGTCCAACCTAGTACCCAATTCAGCATGCAATGTTTTCCAAAACTTAGAAGTAAACTGCGTACCTCTATCTGATATGATGAATAGTGGAACCCCATGCAATCGAACGATTTCTGAGATGTAGATTTTTGCTAACTTCTCTGCATTGTAAGTCACCTTGACCGGAATGAAATGAGCAGACTTAGTTAACCTATCAACAATCACCCAAATGGAGTCATACTTACCCATTGTCTTCGGAAGACCAACCACAAAATCCATTGCGATTCTCTCCCATTTCCATTCCGGAATGGGCATTCTCTGAAGTGTTCCTCCGGGCCTTTGGTGTTCATACTTCACTTGTTGACAGTTTGGACATTTGGCAATAAGTCAACAATATCACGCTTCATTCTACTCCACCAAAAGTGTTGCTTAGGTCACGATACATCTTGGTTGCACCCGGATGTATAGAATACCTTGTACTATGAGCTTCTGTCAGAATAGTGTTGATCAGATTATCGACGCGGGGTACACATACCCTTCCCTTAATTCTCAAACACCTTCCTCATCATTGTTGCTTCTTTAGCCTCTCCTTGCAACACTTTACCTCGAATCCGGATCAATTTCTCATCATCAAACTGCTTCCCTTTAATCTTGTCAAGGAAGGAGGATCTTGCCTCCACGCAAGCTAACAATCCTCCCTTCTCATTTACTTCTAGCCTCATGAGGTCATTAGCCAAAATCTGCACTTCTCTAGCCAATGGGCGTCTAGAAGCTTGCAAATGAGCTAGACTTCCCATGCTTCCCGCCTTTCTACTCAAGGCATCTGCCACAACATTCGCCTTCCCCGGATGGATACAAGATAGTGATATCGTAGTCCTTCAGTAGTTCCATCCATCTCCTTTGTCTCAAGTTCAAATCTTTCTGAGTAAAGACATACTGAAGGCTACGATGATCCGTGTAGACCTCACACTTAACCCCATATAAATAGTGCCTCCATTGCTTTAATGCAAACACTACCGCGGCCAATTCCAAGTCATGAGTTGGATAGTTACGTTCATGCACTTTTAATTGTCTTGAGGCATAAGCAATCACGTTCTTCTCTTGCATTAGCACTGCACCCAAACCCGAATAGGATGCATCACAATAAACAATGAAGTTCTTACCCTCTACACCGGCAAGGTGAGGATAGGTGCGGTAGTCAACAAAGTCTTAAGCTTCTGAAAGCTTTCCTCACATTCATCTGACCATACAAATGGAACATTCTGCTTAGTCAAGTTCGTCAATTGGGAAGCAATAGAAGAGAATCCCTTGACAAAGCGGCGGTAGTAGCTAGCTAACCCAACCAAAACTCCGTATTTCTGACACATTAGTGGGTCTTACCCAATTCTTCACTCTCTCAATCTTAGAAGGATCTACCATTACTCCCTCTTTAGAAACTACATGCCCCAAGAAGGACACTGCATCTAGCCAAAACTCACACTTAGAGAACTTGGCATAAAGCTTTTTCTCCCTCAACATTTCCAACACAACCCAAATCATCCTCATGTTCCTTCTTACTTTTAGAATATACCAGTATATCATCTATAAATACGATCACAAAGAGGTCCAAATATGGCTTAAAAATCCCATTCATCAAGCTCATGAAAGCAGCGGGGGCATTTGTAAGACCAAAGGACATCACTACAAATTCATAATGTCCATACCTAGTCCGAAAAGCAGTCTTTGGTACATCTGTTGCCCGTATTTTCAATTGATGATAACCGGAGCTCAAGTCAATTTTGGAGAAGACACAAGCACCTTGTAGTTGATCGAACAAGTCATCAATGCGAGGAAGAGGATACTTGTTCTTAATAGTTACCTTATTCAGTTGTCTATAGTCTATACACATCCGAAAACTCCCATCCTTCTTCTTCACAACAAAAATGGCACCCCAAGGAGATGCACTTGGTCTAATGAAGCCTTTGCTCAACAACTCTTGAAGTTGTGCTTTTAACTCTCTTAACCCGCGGGAGCCATTCTATAAGGGGGTATAGAAATGGGGCGTGTGCCCGGTTCAAGATCGATACAGAAGTCAAATATCCTATCTGGTGGCATACCAGGAAGATCTGCAGGGAACACATCCAAAAACTCACGGACTACCGAAACCGACTCAATCGAAGGTACTTGGGCAGTTTCATCCTTGAGATGTGCCAAGAAAGCTAAGCACCCTTTACTAACCATTTCTTAGCACGAAGAAAGGAGATGATACGCACCGGATTGGAAGTGTAGTCACCCTCCCACACTAACGGATCTGTCCCAGGCTTGGCTAACGTCACCGTTTTAGCATTACAATCCAAGATCACAAAATTCGGAGAAAGCCAAGTCATACCCAGAATTACATCAAAATCAATCATTTTTAGGATAACCAAAATCTACTAAGTGTTGCTCCCCACAAAGTTCACCAAACAAGACCTATATACCTTTTCAACTACCACAGACTCACCCACCGGAGTAGAAACACGAATAGGCATATCAAGTAATTCACATGTAAATTTAGACCATTAGCAAATGATGAAGATACATATGAAAACGTGGAGCCAGGGTCAAATAATACAGATGCCATGCAATCACAAACCAAAGATTACCTGTGATAACAGCATCAGACCCTCCGCCTCAGATCTCCCAGGGAAAGCGTAACAATGGGCCCTATCGTTTGTCTGTCCATTGCCCCTACCATGTTGTGTCGTAGTGGCTCCATTTGCCCATTACCTCTGCCGTTGTGGTGACCACCATTACCTCGACCACCACGTCCTCCAAAAACGGCCTCTACCATAACCACCCTACCTCTAGCTAGTGGGGTCTGTAACTCTGGTTTGGACAATACCTCTTAATGTGTCCAACCTCCCCACATCCATAACACTCTCGGGGTTCACATAGGTCTCTCGGAGTAGTGTTGACCGTTCTGAGGTGGACCCCCAACTACAGTCTGTAGTGAAGACTGAATCGGTCGACTTGAGTAACCTCCGGAGCTCTGTCCTCTAGAGTGAGAACCATTAAACTCACCTCCCCTTCGAAACCTTTTTGATGTCGATGTCGTGGTGAAGTCATCTGGCTTCACTCTTCCACCTCTATCACAAAATCTACCACCTCTTGGAAGGATGTTGCCGTAGCCGCTACCTGTAAGGATGAAATCCGCAATTCTGACCTCAACCCTTCACAAAACGGCGAATCCGCTCTTGTGGACTGAAACAAAGTTGGGTGGCATACCTGATAAAGCACGAAACTTAGCCTCATATGCGTTAACTGTCATCCTACCTTGCTCGAGACTCAAGAACTCATCCCTTTTTCTATCTCTCAAAGTCCTTGGGATATACTTCTCCATAAACAGGGTAGAGAAGGATGCCCAAGTCATGGGTGTGGCCTCTGTCGGTTGACACTCGACATGTGATCGCCATCACATTTTGGCGTTCCCCTGAAACTGATAGCTTACGAACTCAACGCCAAACCGTTCTACTATCCCCATCTTGTGTAGTAGCTCATGACAATCAACCAGAAAATCGTAGGCATCCTCTGATTCTGCGCCCTTAAAGACTGGAGGTTTCAATTTCAAGACTTACTGAAAAGTTCATGCTGATCATTTGTCATAATAGGCCCAGTAGTCAGGCGTGGAAATGTGCCTATTCCAATGATGTATCCATGCGGGGAGCCATAGTAGCCGCATGTCGATCTCTGAAACCGGAGGTGTTGGTGCAGAAACCACTGGAGGTGCCTGACCCTGATCGGATAACCCGCTAAGATAAGCAAGTACCTGGTTGATCATCTCTGGGGTAGGTTGGGGTGGCATTTCCTCATTCTGCTCTTGTTCAGTTTCCCCTTCCTCACCCTCTCTTACTACCTCCTCAGTCGGTGGAGGAGTCACTGCCCTAGCCTCAGATGGACTAGGTGCTCGTCCTCTTCCCCTAGAGGACGTCCTCCCACGACCTCTACCACGGCCTCTTGACGCTATTCTCCCTCGAGCCACAGCCCCAGTGGCTGGCTCAGACGTTTCTTGTCGTTCCGTTGTTGCTGCGGGTGCGGTCGTTGCTCTAGTTATAACCATCTGCGAAATAGAATGAAGATGGTCAGATACCAATTTGTATCACCTAGATACCAATTGGACTCAAGTAGTAGCACGAAAGAAGAATGAAAGAATGGAATTTTCCTAAAGTCTTATAGCCTCTCAAGGAAAAGTAAAGGCGTCCCCCTACCGTTCCTTAAGACTCTACTAGACTCGTTCTTGTGTGATGAGACCAATGAACCTAATGCTCTGATACCAAGTTTGTCACGACCCAAAACGGGGGCCGCGACTGGCACCCACATTTACCCTCCTATGTGAGCGAACCAACCCATATAACCTTAACATTTCAATGTATGACAACAGAAAATAATGCGGAAGACTTAAACTCATTAATAAAACAATTCAAAACTATTATTATTATCCCCAAAATCTGGAAGTCATCATCACAAGAACATCTATCTCAAATTACTAAACTAAGAATGTCTAATAACTAAAAATACATAAAAGCTAGTCCATGCCGGAAGTTCAAGGCATCAAGACTCGAAGAAGAAGACCCAGTCCAAGCTAGACGCATTAGCTCACCCTGAATTTCCGATGAAGTGAAGACTGGCTAGATCTACTGTTGAGTTGAAGTTGTCGGAACGTTTGCTGCATTACACAAATAACAAAGAAGAAAACATAAAAGTAGGGGGTCAGTACAACCACAACGTACTGAGTAGATATCATCGGCCAACTCAAAATAGGGAACAGTATATATCAATAATAATGTAAATCAACTACAATCTCAACATGTAGCAATAACAACATGAATTCATCAATAACTACAACCGAGTTCACACATGAGGACTCAAGCCTCAATACCATACTCATTGGGAATTAAGTTCATTAGATTGAGTATTTCATTATCTTTCAAGATTCATTATCTTTCTTCCTCTTGTGTCGGTACGTGACACTCCATCCTCTATCTCTATCCTGGTGCCGGAACATGGCACTCCGATCCTTATATTCATTCTATCTTGGTACCAGAACGTGGCACCCGATCCATTTACTATCCTGGTGTCGGAACGTGACACTCCGATCCTCATATTCATTCTATCCTGGTACCGGAACGTGGCACCCGATCCATATTCTATCCTCCTGGTGTCGGAACGTGACACTCCGATCCTCATATTCATTCTATCCTGGTACCGGAACGTGGCACCCGATCCTCTATATCTATCCTGGTACCGGAACGTGGCACCCGATCCCCTAATTCATCAAGCCTTCTTTCATACTAAGGCATCATCAATCTCATTATATAATATATCAAGCCTTCTTTTATACTAAGGCATCATCATTACCAAGTGAATTAGGGTTCTTTCAAGATTTGGGATTCAAACTTCATCATGCTCATATAATTACATATATATATATATATATCATATTCATACAAGCTTACAATTAAGCACATAGTAGGGTTTACAATACTATCAACACATAGCATTCACTATTAAGAGTTTACTACAAGTAGCATGAAAACCATAACCTACCTCCACCGAAGAATTGATCAAACACTAATCCTCAAGCTGCGTTTTCTCCTCCCTCTCGATCGATCCCTCTCTTTCTCTTTGTTCTTTGTGTTTGTTTTATTCAAACCCTCTTTCCTTTACCCTAATTATCATATAATTAAGACTAAAAGAGGACAATAGAACCCACTAATTAACTTAAGGTTACCTCTTTTAACCCCAAGTAATTAGACTTATTAATATAACCCTCAATCTTTATAATTAAGGAAAGAATAGTCCAAAACGACCCTTAAAACATGTAGAGGAATCCTATTCTGCCTGGGATTTGCGCAACCTGTGACGGGCCGTCGTGCCTGCGATGGGCCGTCACGCAGGTCGTCGCAGCCTCCCAAATTCAGGTGGACTGTGACGGCCCGTCACACCTGTGACGGTCCGTCCTGCACCTCCGTCCTGACGGTCAGAAACTTGTTTTTCGGTATCCAATTTCAGAATTCCTAAGTATATTGAAACGGTGCCTCACGACGGTTCGTCGTAGATGTGATGGCATGTCCTGCAGGTCCGTCACAGATTACAGAGAGTCGATTTTAATATCCAAATTGAAGAATTCTAAGTGTCATGGAACGGAACCTCCTCGACGGGCCGTCGTGACTACGACGGTCCGTCGTTACATCCGTCGTCCCAGCCAGTTTTTCCAGAAATAAAATCTGTTGCTCAAAACGACTAAACAGGTCGTTACATAACCCAAGCTCAGTTCTCATCTGAGTCATCTCTTCACGAATCACATCTGTGGCTGGGTTGTGAGTGGATTGCACTGCGAAGGTATTTCTCCCAGTATATGACTTCCTAATACTCCAAGCTTTATTGTTCCGGGAGATTTTCTCTAACTTTTCAGCAATCTCAGCATAAGGACACTCCCCATAAGAACCACCTGCTATAGTATCAACACCGCTTTATTATTATCATCATGTCCCCGATAGAAGTATTACTTCAGTGACTCATCATCTATACGGTGGTTGGGGATGCTTTTAAAAAACGAGGTGAATATATCACAAGAACTACTAACTGACTCTCCTGGTAGTGCCACAAATTTGTTCACTCTGTCTTTGTGGTTTAGTTTCTTGGAGACCGGGTAGTAGCGTGCTTAGAAAACGTCCCTTAGTTTGTTCCAAGTGAAAATTGAGTTATAAGGGAGCTTAGTGAACCAAATAGCAGCCTCTCCCGTTAGTGAGAGAGGAAACACTCTTAGCCTTATTACATCCAAGTCCAAGTCAGGCCTCCCTACACAGCTTTTACACACTGCCCTTACCTTAGCTATATGGGCATGTGGATCCTCAGAAGGTAGTTCTGAAAACAAACCTCTGGCAGTGAGCATTTGCATCAGGCTACTAGTTACCACAAAGGTGTGGGCTGGTGGTAGAGGGGGCAAGACAAGTGGCCCATCGGAGTCTGCTATATTGTCATAGCCTCTGTAGTAATCTTGGGGCCGTGGAGCGGGATTTTTTCCCCTCTGTTGGTTTTCCCCCGGAGATCAGGTAACAACTCACCATGAACATCAACCGGAGCTGGGATTTTTTTGGTTTGCATCATCATCATTAATACCCAAGTTTTGATTCATGTTGCGTAGTGTACGCTCTAATTCGTGATCATAAGGAAACAAGGGTTCTCTTCATCTTCGTGTATTTGGCATACAAGAAAGATAGTTCTGCAAGAATAAAAAAACAAGAAACAAAGTAAAATTAAAAAAATTGCGACTAAACTATAGTAATAAGTTTAAGTTAATCTAAAAGCTACTTTCCACGGCACCGGCGCCAAAATTTGATACGCTCAAACTTACTTCTCAAATAAGAAGTAAAGCGGTCGTATCAAGTTAATAACCCAACTAATGAGGTTGGGATTGTTCCCATGAGGAAAATAGTTCAGACTTAACTTCAATCTATTATTACTATTATTTAGTCAATTATTACCTTAGAAAGCAAAGACAATAAAAGGGGGGGTTTTACTTCTAAATGAATGAAAATAACCAGCTAAATTGAAGGAGACAATTAACAGCTTCAAATGTTGGAGTTTAATCAACTAATAAAAGTAACTAGGGTTTACGTGTTCCCCGCAGGTTCCTAACTTGATAATTCTAACTATAACAATTCTTTCCTAGTATCTTGCATGCAAAGTGATAAGTTATGTATTTCTAAATCCTTGGTCCGGCATCTAGAAAATTTCACTCCGCACATTGATCCGCACATTGATCTAGTTCAAGCTTATGTCATGTTTTAGTTTCCTCTTGCATGCTTGTACATTCAATATACTGACGTGATTTGGCCTGCGGTAACTAGTTGTTATGTCATTGTTTACTATCTTTAGAAAAATTACTTTTTTAAAATGTTCTAAGTATAAGCCAATTTAAGAAAAATACTTAGAAAAGAGTCGCCACTTAATTTTTTAAAGAAAATAAGAAAACTTAATTTTTTAAAAAAATAACTAGATAAATCCTTATAATTTTAGGAAAAAAAGTTGGTAAGAGGTTATTATTTACGCTTCAAGAAGGTTTTAAGGCATTTGAAGCGTCTGCTAACACGCGGTTATCATACGACTTGATTTAATATTTTTTGACTATTTTTTAATTAAATGATTACAAAAATAAGTTACAAATACTAACTTAAAAAAAAAAAAGTCAAACAAAGAACTTTTTTTTTATTTTTTTAGAAAGGGGACCTTAATTGAAACACTTGAATCAAATTACAAGTTATTTGATTTTACAGAAACTAGATTATTAGAATTTATTTGAAACATTTTAGAAATAAGAATTGAACCAATTTGTCAAATAAAGCATAAAAACTATTTTAAATTAATTGAAGGATGATAAAAAAAGTTTTGACTAAAAATTTTCAATAAAAGTATAAGAATTGATAAAAAATATTAAAATAACTAACACAAAGAATATACTTCGTCTTTTGAGGAATTCAATTAAGTGATTTAAAGTTAAAGTTAATAAAAACTAACAATAAATAATCATAATCAAATAATTTAGGAGAAGATAAAATTTGGGCCAAACTCGCTACTGATTTGGGCTCTTGGCTTAATTTTTGTTTTTGTATACACTTGTTGTATATCAGGTATATCCGATGTATACAGTTTCTGTTCTCCGAGACTTGTTTCAGCTTCCATTTTCTTCGGGCATTGACGGGGCTGACTTGAAGGAATTCAACTCGAAATAAGTGCAAGATATGAGTCCCAAGTGAGCTTGGATTATTGTCACATGCAACATAAAAATAAAAATAAAAATAAAAATAAGGTTTAGAAAAGAGGCAAAATGAATAAAGGATACAATCATGTCTTGACCAGGATCATAGTCTTAGTAAAACAGGTTAGAAACAAAATAAAAAGAATCTTATACGTAATTACATATATCCATGAGAATGCGTAATCCACCTACTGCCTAACAAGTTGGAATAGAAGACTAAAATCATCTAAATGTTCAAATTGATGTGATGTTTCAGAAAACAGTAGTAAGGGATTCCGAGGAGACATTTTTGTTAGGATCGTAAATAAGCAGGTGTAAACGCGGAAGCTAGCAAAGCAAACCTCGAAAGACAACGAGTAAGAAGACAACGAGAAATATACCAAAAGACACAAAGATTTAACGTGGTTCGGTCCATCGACCTACGTCCACAAAGGAGATGAGCAATCCACTATAAACATGAGAGTACAAAATACAGAGGGAAACAACCTCAACCAATTCACTCGGAATACATGAGAGGTTCACAAATTCTCCCTCTAACCAAAACTCTCAAAGCCTTAAAACTACATTGTGAATGCTAATTAAGTTAGAAGGAACATTCCTCTATTTATAGAGTCCTAAACCTTTTCCTACAAGAAAAGGATTAGTCAATTCAAAACCTAAAAGGAAAACCTATTTATGGTAAGAAATCAGGGCAATAAAACTAACAAATCTCCCCTTGACCTGAATTTCTGACAAAATAAATTTGTCCACCTTCTTTACTTAATCTTCAACAACTTGCTTCTCCTCTCCATAATCTCCTTTGCAAAATCTATGTCTCAACAAACAGAGAATCTCTCTGAAACAATTTCTCCAACAAAAATCTTCAATACTGTCAAAAAGGTTGCGGCTAGAACTACACCCGCCAAGATGAAAATCTCCTTCTAACCTGGTTCAATAATCGATTATCGAACCACTGAACCTGACTCCGTCATTGAATCTGCCTCTGATACCACTTGTTAGGACCGAAAATAAGCAGGTGTAAATGCGGAAGCTAGCAAAGCAAACCTCGAAAGACCACGAGTAAGAAGACAACGAGAAATATACCAAAAGACACAAAGATTTAACGTGGTTCGGTCAATCGACCTACGTCCACAAAGGAGATGAGCAATCCACTATAAACATGAGAGTACAAAATACAGAGGGAAACAACCTCAACCAATTCACTCGGAATACATGAGAGGTTCACAAATTCTCCCTCTAACCAAAACACTCAAAGCCTTAAAACTACATTGTGAATGCTAATTAAGTTTGAAGGAATATTCCTCTATTTATAGAGTCCTAAACCTTTTCCTACAAGAAAAGGATTAGTCAATTCAAAACCTAAAAGGAAAACCTATTTATGGTAAGAAATCAGGGCAAATAAAACCTAACAATTTTTACCTCAAATATATATTCACAACAAGACACACCTCTTGAAGGCATAACTCTTGTAAATGTAAAATTAGTCCAGCTCAATCAATATATTAGAAGAACAAATGATCGTTAAGGAAATTAAGAGCAGTGATCTATCAATTTGATAATTCTGAACATATGGCACCAAATATGTGTAGTAATAGAAAACATAGTGATAACAGTAGCATGAGATTTTAATGACCCATTATCCCACAAATATAAAATAAAAAGCATAGCAGGAAGTTGGAATTTGGATAGAGAAACTTAAATAACGCTTGATCTTAAACAAGTAATTAATTATCTAAAAGGTATATGTATCAAATGTCGACAAAGTGACAACCTTTCACGAGAGTCACAACATTTCATTTCCTGTTCACACGTTTAATACCCAACATCAAATAAAGACATATTTTTCACCACGTAACGGAAGGGTTTCATCTATATTGATGAAATACAGACTCTGGAAATTATTCAAGCTAAAGTACTGAAAAACTCGAAACTAAAATGAGCAGGCAGCCAATTAGCACTTGAACAAAGATCGACTACGAAAAAGCATGAGAAATGGGACCAAAGAAGATGCTAAGGGAACACATAGACATCCGAACAATGATTCCTAACAGAGAATCCGAGCTAATAGCATGCTTGAGGAATGTTAATAGCACAAACATGAAGCTGCAAGATTATTTAGTTACAACAATAAGCATAAGATGCTAATAAACGCATACACAAGCAATAAATCTTACAAATACAATTTGATGAACAAGAGGGAGACAAAATAGATAGATATAGGCAGATTCAATACTTAAGATTGTGAAGATAATCAAGATGCTAGCAATTAGATCAAGACAAACAAATCAGCTAAAGATTCACAACTACGCCTCAATCAGACAGTAGGTGAGATTTCAATAACTTAAAGAATCTAGCAAGGTAATCATCCATTTTTGCTTAAATCTAATATGAAAAGAAACTATGAACACATGAGCAGGAAGGCAGAGAATGATTGGAGCAAACACGACAGAACAACAGAAAGAATTTACCTTTTCCTGGACAGCAAACTGCAACAAACGAGCTAGCGACAAAAATCTCTCACCACCGTAAGCGAGGAAAAGGACTAAACAAAAACCTGAAATTCTCGTTTTAATGATCTTGAGAACTATCCAAAATATTAGTGCAACAATATAGCTGGTAAGTTTTGTGTTTTATTTCTATGCTCGCAGGCTGTATTTTTTTTTTTTTTTTTTGTTAACACTGAAAGCATGGGTATTTATGGGCTGAAATTGGGATTCAGAAAGGGGGAATATCCATTGGGAATTCGGATCAGAATAAAGGAAAAGAGGGATTCAACATTCAAAATTTGTACCAACTTCTAATTGAATTAAGATTTACATGTAGACATAGACGGTCAAAGTTTTCTCGTCCTAATGGACTAAGTTGGACTGATTGTTAAGTACATCCTTCCATGATACATGAGTTAAGTCAAGACTTAATCAGTACTCCTGAGATTAATGCTTAGCACCCAGTGGATATTAAATATGAGATGGAAGTTTTTATGCTAATTGAGTCCGGCTTCCACATGGGAACCTTTTACTTTAGTTGACTTTGGGTTTTCCAAGTAGACATCATGAGATGGAGACCTTTTACGCAAGTTGAGTCTGGTTTCTAGTAACAATCTCATTATTCCATAAACTACGTGCCCCCGTAGGATATTTAGCTAGCAGATCCACCTAAGCTAACAAACCATGGTTGTACCTTAGGCAAGTAGGACAATCCTTTTCAGCGTGGTTAACACCGAATGATCATGTTATATCTCACATGGTCTCATGTCGGTTAAGGCTTATTCCCACAAAAAGAACATGAAGAATGAACTATGATTACTCCAGAAGCTTTGTTCATATGAGTTCAAAGATTTTAAAGATTATGAAGCTTTATATGGCCTTTGTTGTACGAATTATGATTCCTAACCTTTTATGTTATGTTTAACTTGGTAAATTGCATGTTTTGAAATGAAATGTTCCTTTTAGCATGTTAAAATGTTTTATGCATGACTATCAAACTTGGTGCATTTTTCTACTAACGCACTCTTGCCTACATTTTCCCCAAATGTAGGTTTGTTACTCAAGTTGGTCATTCTTGTGGTTAGATCTTAGATTTGATTGTTTTGTGAGCATAGTGAGTCCTCATAGTTCGAGGACGAATTTCCTATATTTAGTTTGTTTCATGTAATTTCCCTTTTTGCACATGTTGTATAGGCTTGGTCCTATTTCATGAATATTGTAATAGATAGCCTATGATGAGATAACGTGTATATACTTTCGCTTTCTTTTATGATAAATTTTAGACTTGAAATGTGTTTTACTCTTATTATTCTATTTTCTTATGTTATGTAACGACCTGTTTAATCGTTTTGAGCAGCATATTTTATTTCTGGAAAAACTGTCTGAGTCGACGGAACCCACGACGGACCGTCATGGGCACGACGGACCGTCGAGGGGGTCTCGTTCCAAAACACTTAGAATTCTGAAATTTGGGTACTACTGAAATCGACTCTCTGAACTTCGTGACGGAATGGCAGGACGGACCGTCGTGGGCACATAGGACCGTCACACATTTTCCACAGAAATTAACCTCTAAAAACTTTGCCGGACCTGCAGGACGGACCGTCACAGCCATTGACGGACCGTCACAGGTTGCGTAACCCCAGGCTGGGTCGGATTTCTGTAAATATTTTAAGGGGCATTTTGGACTATTCTGCTTATAATTATAAAGTTAGTGGTTTAATATTAATAACTCAATTACTGGGGGTTTAAGGAGGTAACCTTGGAATAATAGTGGATTATTTTTCATCTTTTATACTTAATTATATGCTAATTAGGGTAAAAGAAAAAGGGGTTTGAATAAAAAAATAGAAAGAACAAGAGAGGGAGAATCGATCAAGAGAGAGAGGAACGAAGAGGTAGCAAAGCTTTGGGGATTTGCTTGCTTGATCACGAATCTTCGGTGAAGGTAGGTTATGGTTTTTATACTATTCGTAGTAGACTCTTAATAGCGAATGATATGTGTTGGGTAGTATTGTAAAACCTTCTATATGCTTGATTGTGTGCTTACATGATGTGATTATATAATTGTGATGAATAAGCATGATGAGGCTATGAATCTCTAATCTACGTTCACTTTGTTAACGATGATGCCTTGTTATAAAAGAAAGCTTGATGAACTAAAATAATGAGATTGATGATGCCTTGGTATAAAAGAAGGATTGATGAATTAATAGAATGAGATTAGTGGAGCGGTGTCACAAACCGACACGTAGAATTGGGGATCGGGGTGTCACGAACCAACCACGTAGAATTAGGG
>JAKWJD010001755.1:5988306-6047482 GCA_027705065.1 Solanum peruvianum
ATAATAGATTTATCACATAACTATTGAAAAAATGAAGAAATAAAGAAAATGAGGTAATACTATTAAGAATCACTAAAGATGTTTCTACAACTATTTAATTTTCTTATTATCATTCGTGGTAGATTTTTGTTTGCATAAAATTACATTTTTACCTTCGATCATCATTCACTTCATATATAGAAAGATGTTTCTAGAATTATTTATTCTTGATAAATTTTTGTTAGAATGAAATTACATTCTATTCTTAGTCATCTTAAATACAAAATATCATCATATTCATTTTTATTTGTTAAGTTACTTTTTTAACATCTTTTTCATTAATTTCAATCTAATATGTATTATTAATTTTATATCTCACTTGTTTATTTTCAAGTATAATATTAGAGTAAAAATAAAGATCGAAATAATTAATTTCATGATAAATTTTTATATATAAAAAGTAGGCATTTTTTACAAGTATAAGATAGAAAAATATCCGAATACAATTTAAAAAGTATAGTAAAATAAGTATAATAAAATGACATGTCACCATACTAACTCACCAAAAAAGAAAGTACCGTAATAACAAAATAATTAATGGTAATATAATAACTTAAGTATTGTTTGTAAGAACTATTTAATTTTTTTTTCTTATCATTTTGATAGATTTTTGTTAGCGTGAAGTTACATTTTTGCCTCTAATCATTATTCATTTCATATAAATAGAAAGATGTTTCTAGAGTTATTAATTATCTTTCTTAATAGATTTTTGTTAGCATGAAATTACATTTTTGCCCTTGATCGTCCTTCTACTTCACTCTTCTATATAATAGAAATATAGAATCTTATGTGAGTGGACATTATCCTGTATTTTTTCTAAAAAAAAAAATTTGAAGTACAGTATTAAAAATTATACATTTTATTTTCTTCGCTTAAAACTTAATCAACATATGTGAAAATCACTGTTCATTCATATAACATTTGGGTAATTTTTCTTGTAAATTATGAAAGTTATGTCAAAAAATTGTTGCATTACTACACTAATTTTTAAATTCGATCTCTATGTATAGTTTGTCTTTTAACCAAGTGTCCTTTGAGTATATATTTAGTTATTTTGAGGTATTAATAAAAATATATTTTAATTTAAGTCTTTAAAATTTTATTAGTACAAAAATATTTTTTTGTCTATTTTTAAATATTATTTAAGTATATATCATATAGTACTCATTCTAAAAAAATTAGAATAATTTAAAGAGATAATATACAAGTATCCCCTCAACCTATGTCTGAAATCTCATAGACACACTTATACTATACTAATGTCCTATTACCCCCTAAACTTATATTATTAATAATTTTTTACCCCTTTTCAGCCTACGTGACACTATTTTGTAGGCCCAACGCTGATTGACTTTTTTTTCAAGCTAGTGCCACGTAGGCCGAAAAAGGATAGAAAATTACTTATAAAATAAGTTCAAGGGGTAATATGACCTTAGTATTGTATAAGTTTATTTCTTAGATTTCGGGCATAGATTGAGGGGTACTTGTGCATTTTCTCTAATTTAAATATTGATTGCACTTAAAAATATTTCATCATGCTAGTCTTTTACATTTCTTTAATCATTTTATTAAAAAATAACTTGAAGAATATTTCTTTATTGAACTTCCAATAACATTGTGGAAATTTTCGTGATACACTGATATTTTTCACTTTGGGGGGCTCTTTAAAATTTATTTTTACTACCTTTGGATAATTTTATCCTATTATTAATATTTTCGCATATAATAATAAGTTTGTCCTAATTACTATTACTACTATATAGGACGACCAAGGCTATTTTTTAATTTTCTACTAATCCAAGGTCAAATTCGATATTTTTGTTCAAAGATAAATTTCTAAAATTAATTTTTCTTGACCTTTCTAGAAGACTCCGTTATTTCATCTCTTTGTTTCAACAATGGAGAATTTCAAGAAAACTTCTCCTATTGTCAAAACTTAAAAGAACAACTAATAATAAGTACTATATTTCTATCTTTATTATAGATAAAATAATAATTGTATAATTAATGGTTAAAATGAAAATCTAGAAGGATCTATACATGTCTTAACTTTTATTATGGACCTATAAGGATATTATTGTAACTTTGTTTAATGAAAAGTTTCTATTACTTACTTCTTACAAACAATAATAAATGCTAAGCTTGTTTTGACATATTTTTAGAAAGAAAATTTTGAATTAATTAAAGTAAAATGTGATTGAATAGTTAATATTTTGTTCGTAGAAATACTTTAAAGAAATATTACGTAAACATATTTTTAATATTATGTTACGTAATATGATCACTAAATTCGTATTTTAATTATTAAAATAGTCTTTAAAATGATGTATCAGTATTTTTTAATTAATTTGAAGAAAATTCAAATTCGTGACTAAAATAAGAACAATGTTTGACTATCAAGAAATCAATAATTTAATAATGTATACATCGAAAGATTAAAAAATATTAAGTTTCATTTTTATATTTTTTTAATATCAAATATGATAAACTATTTAATAGAGAAAATTTGACAATGAGAACGTTTAACATTCAAATTGTGATAAATATTAAAATTCAAACTAAAGAAAATCAGTAGTTAAAAAAAAAGAAAGAAGAATAACAAAATAAAATAGAAAAAAACTTTGTTTAGAAATATAGAGGAAGAAATAAACTAAAAAAATAAATGAATCAGGAAAAAACAACTAGAAAAAAAGTATATTGGTTATTTTTGGGGGTAAGCTTCAGAGTTTTCTTAATGGCAGATCTCAAGTGTAGTATCAAAATAAAATTAATTTAATGTAATTTTAAATATAACATTACGATAATTGTTATTGTATATAGAAATAAAGTTTCTTTCATGATTGCCTTTATTGATGTGGAGTCAAAAATTATTTTCTTAGCAAATACTTTCAATATTTAGAATATCACATTACGATAATTGTTATTTTATATAGTAATAAAGTTGCTTTCTCGATTGTTTTTATTGTTGTGAAGTTAGAAATCAATTTTTTAAGTATTTCTATTTATCGAAGACAATAATAAAATGAATCACAAAATTTATCGACAAAGTCAAATACAAACACAGTAGAACGTTTAACATTCAAATTGTAATGAATATTAAAATTCAAACTAAAGAAAATGAGTAGTTAAAAATAAAGAAGAACAATAAAAGATTAAAAAAAAAAACTTTCTTTAGAAATATAGAGGAAGAAAAAAACTAAAAAAATAAATGAATTAGGAAAAAATAACCTGAAAAAAAATATATTGGTTGTTTTTGGGGGTAAGCTATAGAGTTTTCTTCACGGCTTGATATTAAGTGTAGTATCAAAAAAATTAATTACTGTAATTTAGAGAGAACATGATCAAATAAACCTCTAATCTATTATCGAAATTCAACTACACACTCTTATTTTAAAGAAGTCCTATTACCCCCTTATACTATTTTAAAATGAAATTATTTGCTCCTAAATGCTAAGATACCAAAGAGTGTGTAGTTCACTCTCTCTAAGAGAGTGAATGTGAATTACAAAAAAAATTAGTAATATTTTTTTTAGGGTAGCTTTTTTTTTTAAAAATAAATAAATAAATAATTAAATTATGTTTCCTTTTATTTTATTTTGAACTTTTTACGCTCTTTCTCTTCTTTCTTTGGCAGAGAAACAACATCGCCCGCAGCGGGCAACAACACCGGTGATGACGGCATTTCGATCAATCATACGAGCTTTGCTCCTCCAACTCCAGGAGCCCGCCTCAACGACCTTCTAACTAAGCCTCTCACCTTCAAATTCACACTCCTCATAGGAGCTCAACCAAAAATCCACAAGAAATAACCTTTGTTAATCTACCATGTGAAAACATATCCATCAATCGCCAATTCCGCTGAGAACCACCATCGCCACTTTCTCTGTTTTTCTCCATAGCTTCAAGATATTCAAAGTTGGAGATGCAGATCTAACCTCAAGCATAAAATTTAAAAATTCAGATGTTCATCTTTTTTCAAATTCGAAAAGACTCTGACTACTAAATCTACAATTAAAAGATCTACAATGAACTTTCAATTGTATAAAGAAAAATAAATAAAATCTTTATATATGAAGATTCCTAACAAAACAAACTAAATTAAAAAAAGAACTTTTGGGCATTCGATTATTATTGATTTTGAGTGAAAATTTCATCAATATGAGAGCATTCAATTATTATTGATTGATTTTGAAAGAAAATTTTATAAATATGAGAGGAATGTTAGGTCCGGAAATAAGCAGGTGTAAACGCGGAAGCTAGCAAAGCAAACCTCAAAAGACCACGAGTAAGAAGACAACGAGAAATATACTAAAAAAACACAAAGATTTAATGGGGTTCGGTCAATCGACCTACGTCCACAAAGGAGATGAGCAATCCACTATAAAGATGAGAGTACAAATACAGAGGAAACAACCTCAACAAAATTCACTCAGAATACATGGGAGGTTCTCACAAGTGATAACGTATCAAACTTGTGACCCACAAATTCTTCCTCTAAACCAAAACTCTCAAAGCCTCACATTGTGAATGCTGATTAAGTTAGAAGGAACATGTCTCTATTTATATAGCCCTAAACCTTTTCCTACTAGAAAAAGGATTAGTTAATCTAAAACCTTTTCCTAAAAGAAAACCTATTTATGGTAAGAAATCAGGGTAAAACCCAATAAGGAAAAACAGATCGGCTAAAAATGGAGAATTTGAAGGACAATTCGATGATTATTGAAAGAAGATTGGAGATTTTGAAAAAGGAATTGAGAGGAATATAGAAGATAACTGAGCAGGGAAAAAACCCTATATTGAAAGAATTTGAGGCAAAGTGGTGAACTCCGACGAAAAAGCTCTGGCAAATGGCTTCTTCTATGACGATGGAATAAAAAAATAATTAATTTAATTTGACATATAAAAAGGGTTATTATGTGGCAGGTGCGTGTCAACCACTCCATGATACAAAAGTGGGTGTAAGCTTTTAAGGGGGTATATATTCGAGTTCGGAGCCTAAAGGATGAAAAATGTTAACAAAATTTCTAAAACGGTATATGAAACTGCTTTTTTACCAAAACGGTAAAATCGATGAGGAAGCAACGGTTTTGTCCCCGTAGTTTCGGAAAATCGCTGCTATATATAGCAGCGATTTGTACATATCCATTTTAATTTTATCTAAAAAACAAATCGCTGCACTTGCAACGATTTACATAATATATATTTTTTAATTTTAAAGGAAATTGCTGCAAAGGCAGCGATTTTAAATCAATTGTTTTTTGTTTTTTTTAAAAAAAAATTAAAATCAAATCGCTGCCAAGACAGCGATTTTAAATCAATTTTTTTTATTTTTAAATCAAATCGCTGCCTTAACGCTGCCAAGGCAGCGATTTTGAATCAATTTTTTTTAAAAAGTTTTGCACTTAAAAATTAAAAAAAAAAATTATGTAAATCGATGCTCTCGTAACAATTTACTTAAAAATAAAAAATAAAAACAAATTTAGGTAAATCGCTGCCTTTACAGCGATTTCCTTTAAAAAAAATTTAAAAAATATTATTGCAGCGATTTGTTTTATTTTTTTTTTTAAAAAATGCAAATGTACAAATCACTGCTATTTTCCAAAACTCCGGCGGACAAAATCACTGCTTTCTCAGCGATAATCGTTTTGGTAAAAACATAATTTTATATACAAATTTGGAAATTTTGTTAAAATTTTTCACCCTTTAGTCTCCGGACTCGTATATATTCTATTTTTAAAATATTCAGGGGGTTAATAGGATCCATGTAAAGTATAAGTGTGTAGTTGAGAATTTGGTAATAGATTGGGGAATTATTTGACCATTTTCTCTAATTTAGAATATAACAAAAGTTTCTTTCTTAATTGTTTTTATTGTTGCTGAGTCAAAAATTATTTTTTAATAAATACTTTTAATATTTAGAATATCACATCACGATAATTGTTATTGTATATAGTAATAAAGTTGTTTTCTCAATTGTTTTTATTGTTGTGAAGTTAGAAATCAATTCTTTAAGGGAAAAGGCACAAGTACCCCCTCAACATATGCCTGAAATTTCAGAGACACACTTATACTATTCTAAGGTCCTATTATCCCCCTGAACTTAATTTATAAGTAATTTTCTACCCCTTTTCGGCTTACGTGGCACTAGCTAAGTATTTCTAGTGAAACTTTAGCTACCCCAGGTACTTATTTCCTCTCGCCTTCTTTCTTTTCTTCTCATTTTAGTTTTAATTTGCTTTATTCATAGATATATGTATCACTGCATACATTTTTTTAGCTAAAAACAAAGCTATTCACTTCCGAAAACATTTAATCTTTTTGTAAGAAAAAATACCTCAAAAATAGAATAATTCATCTATAAATGTATTATATACAAATATAGGTATCACTACTCAGATTCAGAAAAATATCTAAGAAAAAC
This sequence comes from Solanum peruvianum, assembly GCA_027705065.1. Taxonomy (NCBI): domain Eukaryota; kingdom Viridiplantae; phylum Streptophyta; class Magnoliopsida; order Solanales; family Solanaceae; genus Solanum; species Solanum peruvianum. Next base: position 5,994,767 of record JAKWJD010001755.1, read on the forward strand.
AACACATCCATCTCCAAGAAATTATACGTACTCCACTAGAACCAACTCTCATGAATCTACATATAGTCAATAGTCTCGTTTCAAATAAGTGAAACTAAAGAGGAGGAAAAATTAGTGTATGATTATTCGTCTTCCAGAAAACACGCAGATTTTTGAGATACGCAAACTAGAAAAATACACTAAAAATATATTGATCGATCACACACTACGGCAAATGAAGGGAGCACGTTTAGCCCAATCAATAATATCCCAAAATCGAACTTTTTTGCATCTATAAGGAGATTTAGAAGCATATGATCTTTTTTCGTTCTTTTGCAGCATATCCCACAAAATTTGAGCATCTTTATATTCACACTTCCTCACATTACGGTATAGCTTTACATGTCCTGTAAAATAAAAGTTCCAAGAGCGATTATTCAAGATGTTTACATCACGATTTCAATTTCTATGCATCAATATTACTTAAATAAATTTATATTATATTAATCAAGTCACGTAAAAGAAAACTATAAGCAATTATCTATAATAATTTTATGAGTGGGTTTAGGAAATATTACATGTATGCAAAGTTTACTTCTACTTTTGAGGGGTATAGAGTCTGTTTCGATAGACTTTCAACTCACTAGAGAAGTTGTTCAAAGGGAGGAGGGCCGGAGGGTTTTGCAAGAAAAATATGATAGCAAAATATCATATTGAGTAAATGATGTTGGAAGAGAGCCTCACATAATTGATAAAGTCGATATCAGGTGATCAGGAAATGAATTAATGAGAACGTAACTAACCAGTTTTACGAATGTGAATACGTGTAGAAGCTCTACTCCATGCTTTGCGCATAGGATCCATCATCTTTTCCCACAAATCCATCAACAATTTAACCAAAAAAGAATTTCCTTTTCTGTAATTTGTGTATGTGCAACTCTTTCTTCTCTCAGGAAGAGAGATATGGAAAGGAATATTATTTGTAGGAAATAAAAAATATTTTGTTGGTTATTTAAGGTTTTTATTGTCATCATAAACGAGAATAGTTAGCGAAAAAATGAAAGGAGAATACTCTTCACTTCTACAATATTTCTAGAAACATTTTTTCTATAATTATTTATTTCTTAAAATTCAAACAGTATCACATGAATTAAAACAAATTGAACCAATAATTGTTGTCCGTGTTTGAGATATAAAGAATGCGGTAATACCGGCTTCTAGATACTTTATTTCACCACGTGGCACCATACTCTACTCATTGTATTGACTGACCTACGTGTTTGTATTATGTCACTTGTTGTTTTAATAATGGTGCGATTAAGTCAGAATTTAGAATTCACAAAAATTTCAATTTGAATTAAAGAAATTACAATTATTCATTTCAATTTTTAAAATAATATCCAATTTGATCAATTTAAGTATTTTAATATTTTTAATTTTCAGCTTTTATGTTGAGTTGGTGCTTCTTGCAAAACATGAACATTCAAATTAAGTATTCGTATTAAGTTGCTTTATTAGTTTCTCTGGACAATCACGGTACTTTGAAAAAAATGGAAATTCTGGACCTATGAAAGATGAAAATCACCATTTTTTGTTCATTAATATGATCAATAATACAAGAAGGATGAGTCTATGTATAGAACATCCATCATCAAAACACAAAATTAACAAATAAAAATCAATGTGATATTCAAAAACTTCTTTTTTGAATAACTGTTTTTTCCCCCACATAATCAAGGAGTAAAAAAGTATAGACTAATCAGTAGTAGGACATTGTAGATCACTCATCACCAGTATGTTCGTTGAACATTCCAACTTACAAAATAATCATTTAAACACCTTTAAAATTTATGTGTCACTATAGCTTTGGCTATCGATGAAACACATCAGGGTGAGTTGGAGTGCTCATTTACCGGTTGAGGCCAAAAATCTTTACCTCACAAGTTGAGATGTGTATCCATCACAACCTTCTCAGACCCCAGTTATGAACAGACTAGATATATTGTTATTGTAATATATATCAAACCTCCCCAAGCAGTTTGTTAGAACAAATGAACAAGAATGATAAAAATACAAAGAATTCAAAAATAAAATTTGCTTGGCTTAGAGGCACGTTAATACATTTCTTGAAGATAGTTGAAGTCTCTCCCACAAGAAATCGGAAGAATAAATAACAAATTTATATTCGGAATTCAACTAAGCCATAAAACAAGTAGTATTCAAGAATGTTTCTCTTCTATTCTTGAATTGGTGATTTCACCTTTTGATTAATGTCTCACAAGTGTTTTTTCAAGGGAAAGTAGTTTTGTTTGAATGCTTGTCTTTTTCAACCAAATGAAACTCAATTTATAGGATAAAAGTTTTGTAAGAAAAAACTTTAATTAAATTGTATTTATTATAGGTTCATGAATTAAAAGAAAAACTTATTTTTCGAAAAACCCAACGTAGAATTTTTTTATAAAAAAGTTTCTTGCAAAAAGTTTATAACGTAGAATTAAAACAAATGGATGTTACAACTCACATTCATGTATTTTGTTATTTCAAAACTTTTTCAACTGATGAATTATTTCAAAATTAATTGAAACACTTACAATTTCCCACTTGTTTCAAGAAATTTTATCTTTCAGAAATCTAAAAAATATTTTAAGACATTAATCTAGCAACATGCATCAATAATGGTGTCTTTTGGACTTGAACCATTAGCTAGTGAAGGTTTTCTAAATCATTGACTACTTAGTGAACAAATCTTGAACTAAGTGGTTCATTTAATGTAGTTAGAAAAATACTCCACGCATATCACTATTTTCCAGCAAAAATCGAAATCTTTTGACACCTTACGGCCTTGAGTCGTGAATCCTTTTAACCAAGTGCTTTAAGATTTCCCTGTTAAAATCTTATTGAAGCGGCCTCCACTTCGCACTAAGTGCGGTGAATTCATCAAGAGTAACTTTGCATACTCCAACCAAATAGTCTATGAACTTCATTAAGAGAAATTAATTGTAACGACCTGTTTAGTCGTTTTGAGCAGCAGATTTTATTTCTAAAAAAAAAACTGGCTGAGACGACGGACCCCACGATGGACCTTCATGGGCACGACGGACCGTCGAGGGGGTCTCGTTCCAAAACACTTAGAATTCTGAAATTTGGGTACTGAAATCGACTCTCTGAACTTCGTGACGGAATGGCAGGACGGACCGTCGTGGGCACGACGGACCGTCACACATTTTGCACAGAAATTAGTCCCTGAACTCTGTGACGGAAGCAACAGGACGGACCGTCGCAGTCACGACGGGCCGTCACAGGCTGGGTCGGATTTCTGTTAAGTAATTTAAGGGGCGTTTTGGACTATTCCTGCTTTAATTATAAAGTTAGTGGGTTAATGTTAATAGTTTAATTACTTGGGGGTTAAAAGAGATAACCTTGAGTTAATTAGTGGGTTAATTCCTCATTTTTTATACTTAATTATATGCTAATTAGGGTAAAAGAAAGATGGTTTGAATAAGAAAAATAGAAAGAACAAGGAGAGGGAAAGAAAACGATCAACAAGAGAGAGACGAACGAAGAGGAACAAAGCTTTGGGGAATTGCTTGCTTGATCACGAATCTTCGGTGGAGGTAGGTTATGGTTTTTATGCTATTTCATAGTAAACTCCTAATAGCGAATGATATGTATTGGGTAGTATTGTAAAGTCTGCTATATGTTTATTGTATGCTTGCATGATGTGATTATGTAATTGTAATGGGTTGGGAAGATAAGGTTGTGAAGTTTAAACCTAAAACCCTCCTTGTTAATGATGATGCCTTGGTATAAAAGAAGGCTTGATGAACTAAAAGAATGGGATTAGGGGATCAGGTGTCACGAACCGACAAGTAGTATTAGGGGGATCGGGTGTCACGAACCGACACGTAGTATTAGGGGGATCGGGTGTCACGAACCGACACGTAGTATTAGGGGGATCGGGTTTCACGAACCGACACATAGTATTAGGGGGATCGGGTGTCACGAAGCGACACGTAGTATTAGGGGGATCGGGTGTCACGAACCGACACGTAGTGTTTAGGGGATCAGAGTGTCACGTTCCGACACCAGGATAGTATATAGAGCGGAGTGTCACGTACCGACACGAGAGGAATAAAGATAATGAATCTTGAAAGATGTTAATATATCAATTTAATGAACCTAATTCCCAAAATGATTATGGTATTGAGGCTTGAGTCCTCATGGGTGTACTTGACGTTATACAATGATTTTAGTACTTGATTTGCTACAGATTGAGTATTGTAGTTGATTTTATGATATCTCTGATATATACTGTTTTCTATTTTGAGTTGGCCGATGATACCTACTCAGTACTTGTGTTTTGTACTGACCCTACTTGTATGTTTCTTTCTTTGTTATTTGTGGAATGCAGCAAACGTTACCGTCGTCTTCAACTCAACCGCAACTCTAGCCAGTCTTCATTACAACGGATCTCAGGGTGAGCTAATGCTTCTAGCTTGGACTGGATCTTCTTCTTCATGTCTTGATGCCTTGAAGTTCCGGCATGGACTAGTTTTTATTTATTTTAGCTTCTTAGAATACTCTTAGTTTAGTAATTTGATCATAGATGTTCTTGTGGTGATGACTTCCAGATTTTGGGGATAATGATTTATAAATTTTAGAAGTTTGATTGATTTCGTTAATGAGTTTTAAGTCTTCCGCATTGTATTTTGTTCATTATGCTTGAAATGGTGGGATTTAGATTGGTTGGTTCGCTCACATAGTAGGATAAGTGTGGGTGCCACTCGCGGCTCATTTTGGGTCGTGACAAACTTGGTATCAGAGCATTAGGTTCGTTGGTCTCATCACACAAGAACGAGTCTAGTAGAGTCTTAAGGAACGGTAGGGGGACCCCTTTACTTTTCTTTGAGAGGCTATAAGACTTTAGGAAAATTCCATTCTTCTTTCTTTCTTTCGTGCTACTACTTGAATCCAATTGGTATCTAGGTGATACAAATTGGTATCTGACCATCTTCACTCTATTTCGCAGATGGTTAGAACTAGAGCAACGACTGCGCCAACACCAACACCGGCAAGGCAAGATGCATCTGAGCCAGCCACTGGGGCTGTAGCTCGAAGAGGAGTAGCGGCAAGAGGCCGTGGAAGAGGTCGTGGGAGAACGTCCTCTAGAGGAAGAGGACAAGCACCTAGCCCATCTGGTACTAGGGCGGTGACTCCTCCTCCAACTGAGGAAGTGGTAAGAGAGGGTGAGGAAGGGGAGAATGAACAAGTACAGAATGAGGAATTGCCACCCCAACCTACCCCAGAGATGATCAATCAGGTTCTTGCTTATCTTAGCGGTTTATCTGATCAGGGCCAGACACCTCCAGTGTTTTCTACACCAACACCTCCGGTTCCGGAGGTACAACATGCACCTACTATGGCTCCCCGCATGGAGGCCTCATTGGAAATAGGCACGTTTCCTCGGTTGACTACAGGGCCTATAATGACGAGTGATCAGCACGAACTTTTCAGTAAGTTCTTGAAATTGAAACCTCCAGTCTTCAAGGGTGCTGAATCAGAGGATGCCTACGATTTTCTGGTCGATTGTCATGAGCTACTACACAAGATAGGTATAGTAGAACGATTTGGTGTTGAGTTTGTGACCTATCAGTTTCAAGGGAACGCCAAAATGTGGTGGCGGTCACATGTTGAGTGTCAACCAACAGAGGCACCACCTATGACTTGGGCATCATTCTCTAGCTGGTTTATGGAGAAGTATATACCCCGTACTTTGAGTGATAGGAGGAGAGATGAGTTTCTAAGCCTAGAGCAAGGCAGGATGTCGGTTACTGCTTATGAGGCTAGGTTTCGTGCACTATCTAGATATGCCACCCAGCTTTGTTTCAGTCCACAAGAGCGGATTCGCCATTTTGTGAAGGGGTTGAGATCAGAGTTGCGGATTTCAGCCTTACAGGTAGCGGCTACAGCGAAATCCTTTCAGGAAGTGGTAGACTTCGTGATAGAGGTGGAGGGAGTGAAGCCTGATGACTTCACCATGGCACCGACATCAAAAAGGTTTCGTAAGGGAGGTGAGTTTAATGGTTCTTACTCCAGAGGGCAGGGTTCAGGAAGTTACCCAGCCCGACCTATTCAGTCTTCACTGCAGACTGTAGTTGGGGGTCCACCGCAGACCGGTCAACATTTCTCTGAGTTTGGAAGTTATCCCCAGACTCCGTCGTTCTCACAGGGACCTATGCTTGAATCCAGAGAATGTTATGGATGTGGAGAGACTGGACATATTAGGAGGAATTGTCCAAAACCGAGTTACAGACCCCCAATAATCCGAGGTAATGGTGGTCACCAAAACGGCCGGGGTAACGGGCAAACTGGAACTACTGCAGCGCAACATGGTAGGGGCAACGGGCAGACAGGTGATAGGGCCCATTGTTATGCTTTCCCTGGGAGATATGAAGCGGAGACATCTGATGCTGTCATCACAGGTAATCTTTTGGTTTGTGATTGCATGGCTTCTGTATTGTTTGATCCTGGATCCACATTTTCTTATGTATCTTCCTCATTTGTTAATGGTCTTAATTTACATTGTGAATTGCTTGACATGCCTATTCGTGTTTCTACTCCGGTGGGTGAGTCTGTGATAGTTGAAAAGGTATATAGGTCTTGTTTGGTGAATTTTGTGGGGAGCAATACTCATGTAGACTTGGTTATCTTAGAAATGGTTGACTTCGATGTAATTCTGGGTATGACTTGGATTTCTCCAATTTTTGCAATCTTAGATTGTAATGCTAAAACTGTGACGTTAGCCAAGCCTGGGACAGATCCGTTAGTATGGGAGGGTGACTACACTTCCACTCCGGTGCGTATCATCTCCTTTCTTCGTGCTAAGAGAATGGTTAGTAAGGGTTGTTTAGCTTTCTTGGCACACCTCAGGGATGATACTACCCAAGTACCTTCAATTGAGTCGGTTTCGATAGTTCGTGAGTTTCTAGACGTGTTTCCCGCAGATCTTCCTGGTATGCCACCGGATAGAGATATTGACTTCTGCATTGATCTTGAACCGGGTACTCGCCCCATTTCTATACCCCCGTATAGAATGGCTCCCGCTGAGTTAAGAGAGTTAAAGGCCCAACTTCAAGAGTTGTTGAGCAAAGGCTTCATTAGACCAAGTGCATCCCCTTGGGGTACTCCTGTTTTGTTTGTAAAGAAGAAGGATGGAAGATTTCGAATGTGCATAGACTATAGACAACTGAACAAGGTAACTGTCAAGAACAAGTATCCTCTTCCTCGCATCGATGACTTGTTCGATCAGTTACAAGGTGCTTGTACCTTCTCAAAAATCGATTTGAGATCTGGTTACCATCAATTGAAAATACGGGCAACGGATGTGCCCAAGACTGCTTTTCGGACCAGGTATGGGCATTATGAGTTCTTAGTGATGTCTTTTGGGCTTACAAATGCCCCTGCCGCTTTCATGAGCTTGATGAATGGGATTTTTAAGCCATATCTGGATCTCTTTGTCATCGTATTCATTGATGATATATTGGTACACTCAAAGAGCAATAAAGAACATGAGGAGCACTTGAGAATTGTATTGGAAATGTTGAGGGAGAAAAAGCTTTATGCCAAGTTCTCCAAGTGTGAGTTTTGGCTAGATTCAGTGTCCTTCTTAGGGCACGTGGTTTCTAAGGATGGAGTGATGGTGGATCCATCTAAGATTGAAGCAGTGAAGAATTGGGAGAGACCTACTAATGTTACAGAGATAAGGAGTTTTGTTGGTCTAGCTAGCTACTACCGTCGATTTGTCAAGGGATTCTCTTCTATTGCTTCCCAGTTGACAAATTTGACTAAGCATAATGTCCCATTTGTTTGGTCGGATGAGTGTGAAGAAAGCTTTCAGAAGCTCAAGACCTTGTTGACTACTGCACCAATTCTTACCTTGCCAGTGGAAGGTAAGAATTTCATTGTCTATTGTGATGCATCCTATTTGGGTTTGGGTGCAGTGCTAATGCAAGAGAAGAATGTGATTGCTTATGCTTCGAGACAATTAAAAGTGCATGAACGTAACTATCCGACCCATGATTTGGAATTGGCTGCGGTAGTGTTTGCATTAAAGCAATGGAGACACTATCTATATGGGGTTAAGTGTGAAGTATACACGGATCATCGTAGCCTAAAGTATGTCTTTACTCAAAAAGATTTGAACTTGAGACAGAGGAGATGGATGGAACTATTGAAGGACTACGATATCACTATCTTGTATCATCCGGGAAAAGCTAATGTTGTGGCAGATGCTTTAAGTAGAAAGGCAGGAAGCATGGGAAGTCTAGCTCACTTGCAAGTTTCTAGACGCCCATTGGCTAGAGATGTTCAGATTCTGGCTAATGACTTTATGAGGTTAGGAGTAAATGAGAAGGGAGGATTTTTGGCTTGTGTGGAGGCAAGATCTTCCTTCCTTGACAAGAATTAAGGGAAAGCAGTTTAATGATGAGAAATTGATCCGGATTCGAGATAAAGTGTTGCGAGGAGAGGATAAGGAAGCACAAATCGATGAGGAAGGTGTTTTGAGAATTAAGGGAAGGGTATGTGTACCCCGCGTCGATGATTTGATCCACACTATTCTTACAGAGGCTCATAGTTCAAGGTATTCTATACATCATGGTGCAACCACGATGTATCGTGACCTAAAGCAACATTTTTGGTGGAGTAGAATGAAGCGTGACATTGTGGAGTTTGTCGCCAAATGTCCAAATTGTCAGCAAGTAAAGTATGAACACTAGAGGCCTGGAGGAAAACTTCAGAGAATGCCCATTCCTGAATGGAAGTGGGAGAGAATTGCAATGGACTTCGTGGTTGGTCTTCCCAAGACAATGGGTAAGTATGACTCCATTTGGGTAATTGTTGACAGATTAACTAAGTCTGCTCATTTCATTTCGGTCAAGGTGACTTACAATGCAGAGAAGTTAGCCAAGCTTTACATCTCAGAAATTGTTCGATTGTATGGGGTTCCACTCTCCATCATATCAGATAGAGGTACGCAGTTTACTTCTAAGTTTTGGAAAACATTGCATGCTGAATTGGGTACTAGGTTTGACCTTAGTACTGCATTTCACCCTCAGACCGATGGTCAGTCTGAGCGAACAATTCAAGTGTTGGAGGATATGCTTCGTGCATGTGTGATAGAATTTGGTGGTCATTGGGATAACTTCTTACCCTTAGCGGAGTTTTCATACAATAATAGCTATCACTCAAGTATTGATATGGCTCCATTTGAAGCACTGTATGGGAGAAGATGTAGGTCTCCCATTGGGTGGTTTGATGCATTTGAGGTTAGACCTTGGGGTACTGACCTTCTGAGGGAATCGTTAGATAAAGTGAAATGCATTCAAGAAAAGCTTTTAGCGGCTCAAAGTAGGCAGAAAGAATATGCAGATCGAAAGGTTAGAGACTTGGAGTTCATGGAGGGTGAACAAGTCTTGCTGAAGATTTCGCCCATGAAAGGGGTGATGCGGTTTGGTAAGCGAGGTAAGCTTAGCCCGAGGTATATTGGTCCCTTCGAAGTTCTGAAGCGCGTGGGAAAGGTAGCTTATGAATTAGCCCTGCCCCCAGGACTGTCAGGAGTGCATCCGGCATTTCATGTGTCCATGTTGAAAAGATACCATGGGGATGGAAACTACATCATTCGTTGGGATTCAGTTCTGCTTGATGAGAATTTGTCTTATGAGGAGGAGCCTGTTGCTATTTTAGATAGAGAAGTCCGCAAGTTGAGGTTGAGGGAGATTGCATCCATTAAGGTTCAATGGAAGAATTGGCCGGTTGAAGAGTCCACTTGGGAGAAGGAGGCTGATATGCGAGAAAGATACCCACACCTGTTCACAGATTCAGGTACTCCTTTTCGCCCTTGTTTTTCTTCTTGTGATCGTCCGAGGACGAACGATGGGTAAATTGGTATCTATTGTAACGACCTGTTTAGTCGTTTTGAGCAGCAGATTTTATTTCTGGAAAAACTGGCTGAGACGACGGACCCCACGACGGACCGTCATGGGCACGACGGACCCAACGATGGACCGTCATGGGCACGACGGACCGTCGAGGGGGTCTCGTTCCAAAACACTTAGAATTCTGAAATTTGGGTACTGAAATCGACTCTCTGAACTTCGTGACGGAATGGCAGGACGGACCGTCGTGGGCACGACGGACCGTCACACATTTTGCACAGAAATTAGTCTCTGAACTCTATGACGGAAGCAGCAGGACGGACCGTCGCAGGCACGATGGGCCGTCACAGGCTGCGTAATCCCAGGCTGGGTCGGATTTTTGTTAAGTAATTTAAGGGGCGTTTTGGACTATTCCTGCTTTAATTATAAAGTTAGTGGGTTAATGTTAATAGTTTAATTACTTGGGGGTTAAAAGAGATAACCTTGAGTTAATTAGTGGGTTAATTCCTCATATTTTATACTTAATTATATGCTAATTAGGGTAAAAGAAAGAGGGTTTGAATAAGAAAAATAGAAAGAACAAGGAGAGGGAAAGAAAATGATCAAGAGAGAGACGAACGAAGAGGAACAAAGCTTTGGGGAATTTGCTTGCTTGATCACGAATCTTCGGTGGAGGTAGGTTATGGTTTTTATGCTATTTCATAGTAAACTCCTAATAGCGAATGATATGTATTGTGTAGTATTGTAAAGTCTGCTATATGTTTAATTGTATGCTTGCATGATGTGATTATGTAATTGTAATGGGTTGGGAAGATAAGGTTGTGAAGTTTAAACCTAAAACCCTCCTTGTTAATGATGATGCCTTGGTATAAAAGAAGGCTTGATGAACTAAAAGAATGGGATTAGGGGATCGGGTGTCACGAACCGACACGTAGTATTAGGGGGATCGGGTGTCACGAACCGACACGTAGTATTAGGGGGATCGAGTGTCACGAACCGACACGTAGTATTAGGGGGATCGGGTGTCACGAACCGACACGTAGTAATAGGGGGATCGGGTGTCACGAACCGACACGTAGTGTTTAGGGGATCGGAGTGTCACGTTCCGACACCAGGATAGTATATGGAGCGAGTGTCACGTACCGACACGAGAGGAGTAAAGATAATGAATCTTGAAAGATGTTAATATACCCAATTTAATGAACCTTATTCCCAAATGAGTATGGTATTGAGGCTTGAGTCCTCATGGGTGTACTTGGCGTTATTTACTAATGATTCTAGTACTTGATGTTGCTACAGATTGAGTATTGTAGTTGATTTTATGATATCATCTGATATATACTGTTTTCTATTTTGAGTTGGCCGATGATACCTACTCAGTACTTGTGTTTTGTACTGACCCCTACTTGTATGTTTCTTTCTTTGTTATTTGTGGAATGCAGCAAACGTACCGTCGTCTTCAACTCAACCGCAACTCTAGCCAGTCTTCATTACACCGGATCTCAGGGTGAGCTAATGCTTCTAGCTTGGACTGGATCTTCTTCTTCATGTCTTGATGCCTTGAAGTTCCGGCATGGACTAGTTTTTATTTATTTTAGCTTCTTAGAATACTCTTAGTTTAGTAATTTGATCATAGATGTTCTTGTGGTGATGACTTCCAGATTTTGGGGATAATGATTTATAAATTTTAGAAGTTCTTTGATTGATTTCGTTAATGAGTTTTAAGTCTTCCGCATTGTATTTTGTTCATTATGCTTGAAATGGTGGGGTTTAGATTGGTTGGTTCGCTCACATAGTAGGATAAGTGTGGGTGCCACTCGCGGCTCGTTTTGGGTCGTGACATTAATATCATCCTCTTTTACAACAAAGTATCGGTAAATCTATCAAGAGTACTTCAACATACTCCAATCGAAATCGATTTATAGACTTATTAAGAGAATATAATCTCAACCTTCTCTTCAGCAGGAATATTAGAAAAATTTATCTAGAATTTTCTTATTAACTCCAACCGAGATCGGTCTTATAAATATATTAAGAGAATAGAATCTCAATCATGCACATCTACTTATTTTATTTTATTTATGGGAATTTTATTGATTTGCTTCACAATTGTAACTTCACTTGTTTTTTCCCTTTGAACACAAGATTACATCATTAGGTAGGGTTACCATAAAGTACAATTAATTTACAATAGGATTTATTCCCATCCCGTTACAAGTTTCCATCACTAACTCTTTGCCTAACCATTTAGACAAAGATCCGCTAAATTAAATCTGGACTTCAAATATTGAAGCGATATCACACGTTCCTCTAATAATCTCCTCACATGATTATGTTTGAGACGAACTTGTCTCGACTTGCCATTGTAGCAATCACTTGAAGCCCAAAATGTAGCAGCTTGGTTATCACAATAGATAATTAAAGGTGGTACTAACTTACTCCACAAAGGACCAAGAAGTAATAAATTTAGAATCATTCGGATCAGAATTCCAAGTAGCATCACTCTAACCTTCGAGAACAGCTGGAAATGTAGAATAATGTAGGCCAACATTTGTCATACCCTTCATGTATCTTAAAACATGAATTATGACATTCCAATGTTCAACTCCGGAATTACTAGTAAACTTGCTCAAAGTTCCTACTGCGTAACTAATACCCGGCCTGGTACAATACATGACATACATAAGACTCCCAACAATCTGAGAATGTGTCAGCTGATCGAGAGCATCACTAGAGTTTCGCATTAGTTTGATGCTAGGATCAAATGGTGTAGGAGCAGGTTTGTCGTCAAAGTGAACAAACCTCTTTAGAACTTTCTCAATATAACTTGATTGAGTAAGAGTTAAGCCATTCGCTGATATTATAATTTAATGCCCAAAATTACACCAGCTTATCCAAGATCTTTAATTTCAAATTGAGAAGCTAGAAACAATTTTGTTTTTGACTCTTTCAATATCAGTTCCAAAGATCAACATATCATCTACATAAAGGCATATTATAACACCAGATGTGTTTTGAAATTTACTAAATATGCAAATATCATCACCATTGATTGAGTAGTCATTAGAATTTATTACTCGTCTAAATTTCTTATTTCATTGTTTTGAGCTTGCTTTAATCCATAAAGAGATTTAAAAAACTTACAGACTTTGTGTTCTTGACCAGGTATGACAAATCCTTCTGGTTGTTTCATGTACACTTCTTCATCTAGACCACCATTTAGAAATGCAATCTTCACATCCATTTGATGTATTATCAGACTATGAATTGCGGCTAAAGCAATCAAGAGTCGAATATAAGTCATTTGAGCTACAGGTGCAAAGGTATCAAAATAATCAATATCTTTCAGTTGAGTAAAATCTTTTGCTACCAAGCGAGCTTTGTACTTATCTAAGGTACCATCAGATTTTAATTTCTTTCTAAAAGTCCATCTACAATCAATAGATTTACATCCAGGAGGGAGGTCTGATAAAATCCATGTATTGTTTGACATAATAGAGTGCATTTCATCATTAATACCTTCACGCCAAAAAGGATCATCATGTGAAGCCATTGCTTCAACATAACTTTCAGGATCCCTTTCAACTAAATAAACTTGAAAATTTGGTCCAAAGTCTCTTGGTTTGGCTGATCTTGCACTACGTCTTGGTTGACTTTTTTCCAAAGGTTCAACTATTTTCTTTTAAGAGAAGATATAGAAGAACTATATGCTCAAAAAAGTTAGCATGCAACGATTCAATAATTGTGTGAGGGCTTGGAGTCTCAAGATTCAAAAATCTATAACCCTTACTGGTTTGTGAATAACCAATAAATACACAACCTACTCCTCTATATCCAATCTTAGTCAATTGTTGATCTGGTAATCTAACATGAGCCAAACAATTCCACACTTTAAAATAATTTATATTTGACTTTCGATTCTTCCAAATTTCATATGGAGATGAATCATGTTTCTTGTAAGGAATTCGATTTCAAAATATGACATGCAGAAAATAAGGCTTCGGTCTAAAATTTTCAGAGATACCAGATCCATAAAGCATAGAGTTAACCATTTCAATGAGAGTTCTATTTTTTCTTTCTGCTAAACCATTTTGTTGTGGTATATAAGACATAGTCAATTGTTTCTCAGTGCCTTCTTTTTCACAAAAATCAATAAAATCTGATTTTAAGTATTCTCCACCTATATCAGATCTAATTGATTTAATCTTCAAACTCAATTTATTTTACACTTCTGCTTTATATGTTTTAAAAGTCTCAAATGCCTCATCTTTTGTTTTTAATGGAAAGACATATGTATACCTTGAGTAATTGTAAATGAAAGTGATAAAATATCTCTTTCCATGACGCGATAAACAATCCATCTCACAAATATCAGTGTGGGTTAACTCCAAAAATGTGGATATCCCTTCAACAGACTTAAAGGTTTCTTTGTTATTTTACATTTACTACAAGTAATACACATAGAAACATGATCTTTTCCACAATCTTTAATTAATCCATTTTTCATCATAAGTTGAATGGATCTAAAATTCACATGACCAAGACTTTCATGCCATAAATCTAAAGACTCCACAACATAAGCAGAAACATTTTCAATATTGAGTTAGAACATGCGATTTGTAACATAACCTTTTCCAATAAATATGCCTTGTTTAGATAAAATAAATTTATCTGCCTCAAAAATAATTTTAAAGTCATGATTTGAAAGAAGCGTACATGAGATCAAGTTCTTTCGAATATCAAGAACATGCAATACGTCTATCAATGTGACCATTTTTCAGAATTGAATTTCAGTTCAATAGTTCCTTTTCCCACAACCTTAGTAGAGGATGAGTTTTTCCATATGCAAAGCTTTATCGTCCCCCATTAATTCATAGGTCGTGAAAAAATTTCGATTACCTGATATATGACGAGTTGCACCAATGTCTATCCACCATCCCGCTACAAATTCTTCTGTGACCATTGCCACCAGTTCATTTTTTCTATTGTTATTTGCCTCTTATCTATTCTTTTCAGCTTTAAGAATTTTACAATCACGTGCATAGTGATCAATTTTATAACAATGATAACATTCTATTGACTTAGAATTAGAATTAGTATGCTTGAAATTTTTACTCTTCTTTGACTTCAAAAATTTATTATTGGCAGGTTCCTTTATTTTTTCTTCAACAACATGAACTTTCATGATGAGTTCCTTCAAGAGGTTATTGTCACAGTATCGTGTCTCTTGTTCAATTTGCAAATGGTGCAATAATTGTTGAAGAGTCAAATCTTCCTTCTTGTGCAAGAGTTTGCTTCTGTACTCCTTCAAAGATGGAGGAAGTTTTGAGACAATAGCACCAACATGAAAGTTTTCATCAAGAGCAACTTCAGATATAGCAATTTTATTAGCTATAAGTTGAAATCCTTGTACTTGTTCAGTGATTGACTTGTCATCACCCATTTTGAACTCCATATAATTTGAAATAAGAAATTCATTGAACTCGCTTCTTTTGCTAAATGGATAGCTTTAAGAGTATCCCAAATCTCCTTAGCAAATTTGCACTTAATATAATATTGATCATAATATTTATTAGACATTCCTCCAAGAATATAATTCTTGCATAGCTAATCATCATCTTGCCATTTGACAATTTGTTCTTTAATTAAAATAGCCTCGTCCGTTGCTACGTCAGAACTAGGAGCCATTCAAGAACATATGCCAACTTTAATCGTCTTAAAAAAATTCTATCTTTCCACGCCATCTAGGAAAGTCTTTGCCATCAAATATTTCAGAATTAGAATTAGACAAATTTGAAACATTGTTTGTTATTGATGTGGATGCAATAGAGACAACTATATTCAAATTGTTAGAACAAATGAACAAGAATGATAAAAATACAAGGAATTCAAAAATAAACTTGCTTGGCTTAGAGGCACGTTAATACATTTTTGAAGATAGTTGGAGTCTCTCCCACGAGCAATCGGAAGAATAAATAACAACTCTATCTTCGGGATTCAGCTAAGCCACAAAACAAGTAGCGTTCAAGAATGTTCCTCTTCTATTCTTGAATTGGTAATTTCACCCTTTGATTAATGTCTCACAAGTGTTTTTTCAAGGGAAAGTAGTTTTGTTTGAATGTTTGTCTTTTTCAACCAAAAGAAACTCAATTTATAGGATAAAAATTTTGTAAGAAAAAGACTTTAATTAAATTGTATTTATTATAGGTTCATGAATTAAAAGAAAAATTTATTTTTCAAAAAATCCATAATGTAGAATTTTTTAAAAAACAATTCTTGCAAAAAATTTATAAAGTTTAATTAAAACAAATGAATATTACAACTCACATTCATATATTTTGTTATTTCAAAACTTTTTCAACGGATGAATTATTTCAAAATTAATTGAAATACTAACTCTTACAAGTCAAACTATGATTTACAGGGGGAAAATAATCTACAATCCATTCAGTCTTTGACAACAGAAACTAGTGGTCTATCACATGTGACAACAGTGACAAGTAATCACTCAGAATTTGCAATTGAGTCGAGCAGCCAAGCAACTATGACTATAGCTAAATACGAACTTTTTAAAAAAAATATAATTTTATACATCTTTTATCTTCGCGTGAGAGATCTTTAGATGTCACGTAAGCTAAAAAGTACATAAAATTACAAAAAAGAATACGTTAAAGGGTAGTAGGACTTTATTTAGTTAAAGTGTGTATTAGAGATTAATCATAATCTAGGAATACTTGTACATTTTTTCTGTTATTTTAGTAAATTAATTTTAATAATTAATTACTTAAATAAAAAATTGTGTGAATCCACTTCTACTTACTATGAACGTTGTAGTTAATTAGTTGATGGAGAATATTTAGAGCTAGAATTCAGAGTCACATAGCGCCTGTGTGAGAGCTTGAGGCCACTGAAATTTCTTTGCACTTTCCCCTTTTGTTTTGTTTTTTACCTTCCTTTTGTTTTGTTCATTTTTTATTTCTTCTTGTTGTTTCTTTTAGACTTCAATTTAGCATGCTTTTATCTTGGGCCAACTTTGGGCCTCATTTTATTGTGTATAACAAATACAAATTTCATAATTATACGTTATAGCTATAGTTTGCATAATTATACTTTATCATAAATTTTACTATACATATATACAAAAAATTATAGCTGTTTCTCTCTCTCTATATATATATAAGATATACAAAAGAAGCAATTTTATAATTTGTGTAGTATAGATATACAAAAGAAATAATTTTATAATTAATTTGTATAAAGTGAGAAAGAGAGAAAGACAAAATAAAATCGGGTAGAGAAAGATCGTATTTGTATAATCATAAGTGTATACGACAAAAATAAATGCATTTGTATTTGTATATATAATTTTCTCTCGCTTTATACAAACGCAAAAACAAGTATATATTTGTGTTTATATAAAGTGAAAGAGACAACTGAAAGTGGCGAGCAAGATCTGGGAGAGTGGTGAGCGAGATCTGGGAGGAGGGCGAGAGGGGAACGAAAATATATGTAAATATATAATTTTCTCTCGCTTTATACAAACACAAACACATTTTTATACATTTGTGTTTGTATAAAAGTGAGAGGTGGGCGAGACTGCCAAAGTGTCAAGTGAGATTCCACCAGGGAGAGAGGCGTAAATAACAACAGTTTTCTATGGGGTACAATTTAATCATATTATATTTATAACATTTAATTTAAATTAATAGTTTGTTATTATATACAATTTTTCCTTTAATTTATCCACATTCATAGTGTTAAGCGTCAATTACATTATATTCTTTTTTTTTTAATCATAAAAATTTCTTACAATTTATGAATTTCTGATACATCACTTGAACATACATTTAGATACACAGAGAAGACATGTATCCGAGAGTGAAATGATGTATCAGAAGGGGAATATGACATCCAAATACATAGATGAGAGATATATCAAAGAGGGGAAAAATATATCCGAGAGGGGAGAAGTGTATCAGAAAGACGAAAAATATATCTAAAAGGAGAATGTAAATGTATCAGCGAGAGAAGGTGATGTATTCAAGAGGTTTTTTTAAAAAAAAATAATAATTTGTTTTAGAGATTATAGCAAAATAAAATATACATTTAATTATTAATTTTTCTTTTATCTAGTTGAATAAAATGGCCAACCAACCTTTAGTTTTTAAAAAATAAAATAAGACAAAACTTACTTGAAATTTTTAAGTAAAATTTTAATGCCAATTTTAAAAAGCTGTCGAAATCCACATTTTTATTTTGTACAAATCTAATTCTAGTTGTGTTGTGGGTTCACTCTGATTTCTTTCATTTTATTTAATTAAAAGGTCAATCAAGATTGCTTAACAACTCAATCACAATCACACCAACTAAAAATATGAAATTTCTATAATAAAAAAATAATGTAGTATAAAAAACTTATATACTCTCGGTTCATTTTTACTTGTTAATTTAAAATATTAAATAATATTGTTCACTTTATAAAATTACATTTAATTTACTTATTATGTCTATTTTTTTTAAAACCGCATGATTACCCGCAATTGCAATAATTTCTGTCATCTCTATCTTTCGAATGAACACTATATAATGAGCATTTTATGTGAGTAAACCCACATTATATCATGTCTATTTTATTTTTGTCATTCAATATTAATTTTTTTAAATGTTTAGTTTACTTATATTTAGTAAAGATAATTTGATAAAATTGTTTATATTATTTGTTGCTTTCTTAATTTTTTTATCAAATCAACGATGAACGTGATACTTGTTAAAGTCCAATCAAGTAGCTTAACAAGTAAAATACCATAGACAGATGTCACACACACCATCAATATATAAGGTAGAATCACAGAAAAAAGATTGTGCTAAAATTTAATATTACTTTATCTATCAATGGAGTATCCTTTTGGTCACCACCACCACCACCACCACCACCGTCGCGACGACGACGACGACCGTCGAGAAGAATTTCCACCTCCCGGCCACCGACCACCCTACGATGAACCACCTCCTCCTCAAGTTGGCCATGTATTTCATACTTCTCATGTAGGTGGACCACCACCAATGGAACCTAATTATGACCGGCCTCACTATCCTCCGCCGCCGATGGACGATAATTATGGTCGGAATGAGTATCCGCCACCGATGGATGATATTTATGGTCGGACTAACTATCCGCCACCGCCAATGGAGGAGAACTATGGTGGATCTTATAATCGTCCACCGCCGAGATCCGATTACTATGACGCCCCACCACCACCACCTACTTCCGGGTATCCCTCCGTTGAACACGTGTCTCATGAGAGTGAGAGTGGTGATCGGCATCATGATCGTCATCGTTTTCAACCTCATGTGCCTACAGCCTTCCATCATCAAACTTCAGATCCAGAGCTGATGGATAAACCTTCTTTTAGGGTTTATACTAAGGCTGATACTAATTACTCTCTCACCATCCGTGACGGAAAAGTTGTTCTTGCTTCTAATGATCCATCAGATCCATTTCAAGTGGGTTTTTTTTTTTTTTTTTAAAATTTTGTTGTAAACTGTGAATTTGTTGTAATGGATGGAATTTTCTACAGCACTGGTATAAAGATGAGAAGTTCAGTACTAAAGTGAAGGATGAAGAGGGATTTCCAAGCTTTGCTCTGGTTAATAAAGCTTCAGGACTGGCAGTGAAGCACTCTATTGGCGCCTCTCACCCTGTATGTTCAATTCTTGGTTAACCATAAGCTCTGAAAAATATTATTTGGTTTGATTTTTTGTGCTTCGTAGTTCGATGATATCCTCAATGATGCCTATATAATGTTAAACTTCACAAAGGAATGAACTTTGATAGCCAACCCATTGCTTTGTCCTAAAAAGGAGATTAGAGATTTCTACCTAATGCAAATGCTATGACTTCTAATGTTTTGGGGTGTTTCAAGTAGTACCATGGTAGAGATGGAGGGTTTAATGGTGGAGTTGTAGTGGAAATGTGGTGGTTAAGAAATGAAGATGAGGACCGTAAGTTTGTGAGGCGGAAAGAAAGTTAGTGTCCAGTCAATTATTTGTGCCCTGTATTATGTATACATCTCAAACTGCGCCTAATGTATTCCATTTTTAGCTCCTAGGTCTATCCCTCGAGTGTTTTGTGGTATCCGCTTTTGTATGAGATTTCCACTGTATCTGTGTATGCTTTATAATTCTCTATTTTTCTTGTGTGATTGTCCGGCTGCTTTTAGGGCGGGATATTTCTACATAATGCAAATGCTCTGACTTGCAATGCATGATGGGAATTTTTCACAGGTTGGCTAGAAAAAAAAGGAAAATAAATCTTTTTGCAATTTAATGTTGAGTATGAAGGGTCTTTTTAATTATTTGAGAGCTCAGTTGTGAGTTCTTTTAGAAGAAAAAAACATTCAAGTATGGATTGTTTGGACAGTATGGAGGGAAGAGAAACCTTAGACATTTTGAGGGTAAGTGTAATTGAATATATAAACGGAAGGTTTCTTGTTTGGTGGTGAGACTCGAATTCAGGATCTTGCTTTCTCCGATAGACTGATACCCTGTTGAATTTTGTGATCATTTGTTTGAGCTATTAGAGAGAGCACACTTACATTTACTTAATTATGCTGAGATCTAGAACTTGCACTTGTAGTTGACAGATAAAGATCATAAGCTATAAATTAAACAACTACCAGCATGCATCCGTTATTAATTAATATTTACTCTTTAAAGAGAAAAAATAAGATACTGTTGATTATGTGTGCATTACTTTTATCTGAAGAAAGATGTGGAGAAAAGGAAATGGCTTTATTGCCTGTATAGTTTTTGATATCTTTATAATATGTGCTTGGACACGAAGGAGATTCTTCTTGTAAGAATCCAATTCCCTCTTTTAGCAAGAGATCTAACTTATGCTTCATTTTGTTGGGGTGTGAATAACTCATTGGACCCAGGTTACTGACCCCCTCTAGATAGGGAAGGCCAGCCTTATTAAAAAAGATGGGTGATGGTAGATGTGCAGCTCATTCTGGGCTTAATTTTAGCAACTTGGGGTTGAAGTTGAGATATTTATCAGATGTTGTTGGTTGTGTAATTGGTAGTAGCTGGAACATGGTTTTAAGAGCAGTATAGAAGAAAAAAACTAATGCATTTTTGATTAGTTGAGATTTAAATGATTTAGACCTCCATTAAGTGGAATCAAACAGGGCCTTAATTGGTCCTGGATTTCATACTGAACTTAAATGTACCTTTGCACCATCTAGTTCTAGACTGATGATCAAGACAACTTGTAAATTGCCAAACAAAGCCGTGATTCTCTGCACAACCAATGGTAGCTTATTGGTTAAGAAGATTTTTAGCACTTGTTTATACACCCTGGTCACTTGAATTTGGCTTTAAGGAGGCACCATTATTTTGTTCATTCTTTTTTTCTTTGCAGAAGCTGATGAGTATCATCCTTTATGTTAGGATTAGGAAGATTAATGCATAATATAATTTCTTGTGCCTGCTACAAACTGACCTGGAATATGCAAAGGAATTTATTATGAATTCATAAAACATTCAAACCCCAAAAGAAGGAGCAATAGCACCTTCTTGATATAACAAGAAAATGATTATTTCTCCTTTTTCTTCAAAGCCTCCTTAATACTAGACTGAGATTTTATCCATTTGTAGATACGAACCGATCCAGAAGATGCCGTAATCTCTATTGTTTACAGTATTACAAAACTAACCACTGCATAATGAGAGTATGTCTACGATGCAATGTAGGATCTCTTGCAAGTCCTCTACTTGACCCCCTCCACTTTAGCCTATTGTGAGCCTTCATATCCTCTTGCCAAGATCTTCTAAGGTTCATACGCTTCCATGTGTTAAGTGGCCATCTCAGAATGTATCACTCCCTGAAAAAAAATTGTCCCTGAACTTGTATCTTGGAACACGAAGAGAGTATGTATGAATAAACTGTCTTTTAAAATCAAGATTTGAAATGGTATAAATAAAACAAGATAGTGTCCATATACTTTCTTCACCCATGCATACACTTTCTTATGCAAGTTGCGTTTTCTGCTTATTACAGGAGTATTTATGTCTCTTTTTTTCTTTATCAAAAAAGAAGACGTGATACTCCTAAAATAAGCACAAAATGCAACTTGCCTGGGCTAATGGGTTAAGTTCTGTAGGAACAAGAAAAGGGAAAATCGTATCATCCATGTTAAGCTTAAGTTTGAATCCATTAACTGCAGAAACCTTCATAGTTGATGGAAATTGGTGAAACATGGGCATTAGTGGCTCGAGTTTTTGCAAGGAGTATTGGCATCTTAAACCTTGTTCTATGTGATAGGAATTGCTATTGCCTACAGATGGCATACACGTGCACATGCTATATGCAACTTCAAGTCTTGAACTAATATTTGCCTATTAGTTGCCTTCCTTGCCTCCATGCACATTACCTTTCTTTGCTGCATATGCATGAAAATAGATTTTACTATGCCCCAAGGGTAATGAACTCTGTTGTTCAGGGGTCCTGTCTTACTAATATTACATGGCTTCTCATAGGGAAGGAAGCATAGAAAGTTACATTTCTATTGAACTTCTTTTACAGGTGCAGCTCACCCCATACAATCCCGATGTTCTTGATGCATCAATCTTATGGACAGAGAGCAGGGATGTGGGTGATGGTTATCGAGCAGTTAGGATGGTCAATAACATTAACCTCAATCTAGATGCATGGAATGCTGATAAAGAGCATGGAGGTGTCCGCGATGGGACCACTGTTTGTCTTTGGGAATGGTGGAAAGGAGACAACAGGAACCAACACTGGAGGATCGTTCGCTTCTGTAAGTTTTGCAACTTTGCAGTGCAAAAATGATTGTTTTGATTGGTACCCCTAAAACCTACACTCTCCCATGTTGTTGGATATGAAATCATTTTTTCACGAAAATTACCTGTGTTTAGTAGTGTTAGGTTGTTTAAAATAGCTGAGAACACACCCCGTTAAGCGTTTAGACATTTTTGCATAAAATTTCTGCACTCCTATTTTATTTTGACACTTCTTCCGTCAACATAGATGTCCCTCATAGAATTTGTTACTCAGTTACCTAGTGATTAAGTGCACATCCAATTTTTGGTTGATGAGCTGTGTTACCGAAGTATATTTTAGGCTTAATACATGGACCACCTCTTATACTTGCCAACAAATTTCATGTAGACACTCAAATTAAGGCTTGTTCCGATTGAGTATTCAAACAAGCGATAAAGTGTTTCTATTAGACACTTTCATTTCAAATTTACGACAAAAACTTTCCCAAACATTCCTTATGTATCAAGTAGATAAGTTAAACACTTAAAATGTCACCTTCTTTGATAATATGCATTTGTCTCAATAAGCCGTAAAACTTCACCCCTATGGCAATTGAGGTTGATGTGTGTCCTTAAAGGAGAGGAGATGACATATTTTATGTGGTTAACTTAAATCTATCTTCTGTCATGCTTGAAACAATTTTTTCTTCTCTTCCATATTACTATATCTCTAGAGTTGACAAACGCTTCAGAACAAGCAGAATTTTTTTTGAGAATTTGTACTGTTTCAGAACAAGCACAATTCTTTTCCTACAAAATTGATCCTAAAGTGCTAATAGGAACACTTTATTACAGGTTTTCAATTGGAACAAGTTTTAGTTTGAGTGTCTAAATGAAATTTGCTGACAACTTTAAGGGTTGTTGATGTATGTCCAAGCATTCGTAATAATTAATTTTTCGTCTAAACTAATTTCTTTGCAGGATATGTTGGCTTGTGAATCATGGCTGGAATTGGGTTGATGCTTGGTATTTTTCTTTCATCATGTGGCTTGTTACCTATGTTGTACTGTGTTGTATTTCCCTCCAAAACAGTAAGAAGTAACATTAAAATAAGAGGGGAAATGCTATGTATATTGTGGGAGATGTTGGCTACAGCATTTGTGTTCAACTTATATTTTTAAAAGCTTGTTTGATGAGTTGTGTTGTTGACAGTATTTTGAATGTCAAAATGTATAACTTGCATACTCTAGTTAGAACATATAATGTGCATTCAAATTATGTTGTTTGAATATATTTTGTATGTCACTTTATGTTCAGTGATACAATTGAAATACAAATAGCATACATTCAACATAAATACATAGTACTTTCTCTGTCTCAATTTATGTGACTTATTGTTCTTTTTAGTCATTCTCAAATGAATGACACATTTCTATATTAAGTAACAATTTTAACTATAAAATGTCTATTTAATTCTTAATGAAAGGATTTATAGTCATAAAAATTTCTATCAGTCATTTTGGATTACAAAATTTAGAAATCTTCCTGTCTTTTTTTCCCGTAAATTCCTGGTCGAGTTAAAGTACCTCACATAAAATGAGACGGAGGGAGTAACTAATTATTTATATAGATCTAGAAAAACTCATCGTTTTTTAGTTTTAATTTCAATGGTCAATCAAAATCAATTTAGCTCGAAAGATTAGTCAATCCCTCAAATTTGACCAACAAATTTTGAGTATCCAAATTTTAATACAATTTAGCTCGAAAGATAAGTCAAATTGTCTTATAAATAAATAAAAAAGTATCATATAAATTGGAGTAGGGTGTGATATACACTTAATAACATCAAAAAGTAGTAGGGGGTTGGTTGTACTCACCAACCTAAATATCCAATTTGCAAAAGGATTTAAGTTATATATATTAACAGTGCTCTTTTTAATACCACTATTCTTTATCGTGTATAATTAAATTTATTAAGAAACATAGATATAGAACATAAAACTTACGATAAAGAAGGGGTACACAAGTAATTGATATTTAAGAGTTATTCTTGACTTAATTCACACAAACATCGAAAAGTTAGTTAGTAAAACATAAGTAGCTACCTCAAAATAAGTCTTTGGACACCCGTATTTGTTTCTTCTCAAATTCTATTGTGTGTTGTATAATATCTCATATGTACTTTTAATATTTTCTATTTTTTAGAATCTCACTTATAGGATTTATAGATAAAACAATTCTCTTTATACATGGCTTCCCTCTAGAAACTACAAGCAAAATGCAAGTCACTTAGACGAAGCCAAGCCAGAATTTGAAGTTTAAAGGGTGCATAATCTGGGTTCTAAACTAATGATTTTTACATATTCAATTAACTTTTAAAAAAGGACAAACACAATGTTTGAACCGAAGCTACTGGATTGAAGAGAATCCATAAGCTATATTCTAGCTCCGCCCTGAATCACAAACTTCTCCGGTGATTCGCAAGAAATACCAAAAAATTAAGCCAAAAAAAAAAAATTACTTCAAAAGAAAATTAAAGGAGATAAAAAGCTATGGCCTTTATTAGTGGGAATTCAATTTTGTTAATATTGTTCATATGGTTAGCTTCATTAGTCCCACATTTACATGCCAGAATTGCTGAGTTTGATCCATATTTGGAAAAACAAGCTTTGGAAGCCCTCAACTCTTCACTTGAAGCATATACTAATAATCCTGAGGAAATAACTAATGCATTCAACAAAGAAGTTGGAAAGTAAGTGGTTTCTTGATTATTTTTTACTTTTTCTTCGTGAAAATTATGTTGCTCAGTCTCTTCAAACATACCATTGGGACATGTGTGTTGGATCTATATATCCTCCAAAATTTATTGCATTTTTAAGGATTTGACAATATTTTATGGACGGTCTTCGACAAAGAATGCAGACCTAGCAAACAGGCATAATACATAAATATGTCATTTAACTTGACTTCAAATCACATTTATGCCCTTTAACTTTGGGTCTGCACAATTAGACACTTAAACTTATATAAAATTGAACAAAATAGACACACATATCCTACATGGCATTCTACATGTCATTTTTTGTCCTACGTGGTGTCCTATGTGTATTGTGCCACGTATGACTCATGTGTCTATTTGTTCAACTTCATACAAGTTTGAGTGTCTACTTGTGCATATTTAAAGTTGAAGGACATAAACGTAAAATGAAGCCAAATTATGGGCATATTTATGTATAATGCCATAGCGAAAAATAGAGTTTAATGGATGAAAGATATATATAGCCAATATTCCATCCGTTCTAAAATATGTCAAATGTTTGTATCTACATGAAATTTAAGGGAAAAAATGAAGATTTCATGTCATATATGTTTGGTGATAAAACTTCTGAAACTTATGACGTTAAGCATGTTATAACATTTACCTATGGTTATAAAAACTTCTCATTAAGGGTTAATTGGAAAGTGTAAAGTTCAATTTTTTTCAAATATATAAGAGTCGTGATTTTCTAAACAGACTTAAAAGAAAAGTGTGTCAGAGTGAAACATAGGGGATATCATTAGTTGAGATTAAGTTTTTGTTACGTTAGCATGTTTATTTAGGTCCAATATTTGCTACAAGATTTTTTAGACTCGTTCGAGATTTATATGCCAGAAGAAACTATTTTTTTGTTTCGTAATATTGGATAGCAGCAAGCTTAAATATAGCGACATGGGCAATGACATTTCATTATATTTATAGCCGACCTAACTTATTTGTTCACTCGTTTGGGATTGAGGCGTAGTTGTAGCTGTTTCTTTGATTTTACTTGCATAGGTTTAGGAATAATGACTTGAATTTTACTTGATGTATTATGCAGTGCATTGCTAAAGTATAAAAGCTTAAGGAGGCATCTGAAAGAAAAAGATAAATGCATGGCAACCAATCCAATTGATAGATGCTGGAGGTGTGACAAAAATTGGGCTGAAAACAGGATGGATTTGGAAGAGTGTGCTAGAGGATTTGGCCACAAGACGACCGGTGGTAAAAATGGCAAGTACTATGTTGTCACCGATGAATCAGATGATAACGTGCAGGAACCAAAACCAGGGACCCTTCGTCATGCTGTGATTCAAGAGGAGCCATTGTGGATCATCTTTGAGAAATCAATGGTGATCAAGTTGCAACAAGAACTCATGATCACGAGTGACAAGACAATCGATGGCAGGGGAGTCGCTGTTCACATAGCTTATGGTGCTGGATTAACGATCCAATTCGTGCATAATGTCATAATCCATAACATCAGGATTCAGAATATCATATCTACTAATGGTGGCATGATAAGAGATTCTGTTAACCATATTGGTCTAAGGACAGTGAGCGATGGCGATGGCATTTCCATTTTTGGTTCCAATCATATCTGGATTGATCATTGCACTTTGTCTGAATGTACAGATGGCCTCATTGATGCCATCATGGCTTCCACTGCTATCACCATTTCTAATTGCAAATTCAACTATCATAACGACGTAACGTTACACTTTACTAGTTATTACCCTTTAAAAAAAAACATATACTAACCATATAACAAATGATGATTCAGGTGATGCTTTTGGGGGCAACTGATGCCTTTCCTCAAGATGCAATAATGCAAGTCACAGTTGCATTAATCGGTTCGGGGAGGGATTGATTCAGAGGATGCCAAGGTGCAGATGGGGATTCTTCCATATTGTCAACAACGACTACACTCATTGGCAAATGTACGCGATTGGTGGCAGTGCTCATCCAACCATTATCAGTCAGGGTAATCGTTTCAAGGCTGCCGATAATCCTAATACGAAGCAGGTAAGCTTCACCATTTTTTTTTTGGAAAATACATAAATGATTATATCAGGTAGGTTCACAAGTACCTAGTGACATTAAATAATCAGTTTTGGTAATGAAATAGTCTTTATCCTACCACACTCTTCTCGTTTAAGTCTTTTGGATGGAATCAAATCTATCAGCCAGGGGCGGAGCTATGCAGAGCCAAGAGGGTTCAATTGGATTCCTCACTTCTTTCATCGAAAGGACAAAATCGAGTTATTATTTATATATTAGCTGTTGAATCCTCTTGCTAAAAGGTGCTTATAAATCAGTTTGATCAGCTTATATGCTTAGTCAAACACCCTCGTAGTAGCAAAAAGGGTTCAAAAGTTGCTTTACTGTGACAAGTCTAATACTTTTTGAATCTCCTTTCATAAATTCTTGGCTCTGATCTACTTAAGACACTGTCCTCTCTATTAGATAACCAGTCTTAGCCAACAAAATAACATATTTTGCACTCTTTAGTGTAAATACTAACTATATGCAGTATTGGTTTGTACTATGTGGATTGATAACATAACATGATGGAGCTAAATGCAGGTGACTAAGAGGGATTACGCAACAGAATCCGAGTGGAAGAAGTGGCAATGGGTATCAGAGGGCGATTCGTTCTTAAATGGAGCTTATTTTGTGGAGTCAGGGCCACAAGACAAGAAAAAAACTGCATTGACAAAAAATCATAAGATCAAGTTCAAGCCTGGTTCACATGCAGGACGACTCACTCGCTTTGCTGGTGTGCTCAAGTGCAAACCTGGCATACCTTGTTAGCTAACGATCCTCTTACGTGCATATAATTTGATGCATCGGTAAGAAGGAGATAAGTAGATTGATGATATTTTGACCGTAGAAGAATGGAAAATAGGATAAGAAAGAAATGGTTCCCATAAGTTATGTTTTGTTTTAGTTTTAGTTTTAGTTTTAGTTTTCTTTCCTTGTGACAGAGGAAGTGTAGGTATTGTGGAAGTATGAATCAATTCTCGTGAAAAGAAAAAGAAGATGTAATTACATTGATTTCTAGAAATTTGAGTTCTATGTTTGTATTCAGTGAAGTCTGTATGTTCACAAGAGTGATATTTTTATTGTTGTTACAGAATGTATATACAACTCTTTTTTTATATTGTACAAAGATATAGATCGATAACATATCTTTAGGATTTCCTCTTTATATATTCCTTATTTATCTTCTCATATTATTGTATTTATACATGTTTATCTGTTGAATAAGAAACAAATTATTCTCTCCAATTCCTTGCACATGGTATCAGAGCATAACTGGAATTGTGAGACTTGAAGTGGTGGCTGAGCTAGCCTCACCACTGGTGGTTGTCGAAATTAGCTGCTGCCATATTTATGGTTCATGTGACTTCACCACTGGTGGTCTGTTGGTGGTATGTCTTACTGATTTGACGTTGCCTTATGATTCCCAATTGATTTATTGTGGTTTTCTTATGATTGGACCATCTTTTGAAGATTTAACATCAAGATTCAGGTTTTGCAATCTTTCTTTTGGGTATATTATAGTTTGAATTCTTTTCTCTACTGCTGTTTGGTCAACTACTGGTTTATCTTTGCTGCTGCTGGTTCAAATTTCCTCTCTGTTGCTTGATTGGTTTTCTGTTCGGAGCCTTTGGCTATTCATACTTGAGTTGAGCCGTTTTGTGAAGTTTACTATTCTCTTGTTAAAACCTTTATATTGGGAACTTTGGTGATTCTTTGTTAATTTGCGTTGATATTGTGAGAATGAATGATAATAAGGAAGAAGACTGGAAGAGTTCAGATAAGCGTAATAGTTAGGTTGATTTTGCTCATTGGCCATCATCGAATAAAACAGTTTTGGTTACGTCAGAAGATTATGCTAGATTTATTTAGTATCAGAAATCTTCTTCAGTTACTACTTTTGTCGAGTTAGGAAAAACATGCCTTATTTCCTTTTCAAATAAAAGGGTGATTGATTCAGGCGCCACAAATCATATGACAGGTAACCCTAATACTTTTTCTAATTTCCAGGCACACAAAGTACCATTTCTAGTTACTGTAGCTGATGGATCAACTTGTACCGGTGTTGGATCTGGAACTGTTAAACCAACCTCATCTATTACCCTGTCATCTGTCTTAAGTTTCCCAAAATTGGCATTTAATTTGATTACTGTTAGTAAACTTACGAGAGACATTAACTGTTATATCTCGTTCTTTCCTGACTATTGTTTGTTTCGTGACATTGGAACGAATCACGTTATAAGTAAAGGACATGTATTTGATGATCTCTACATCGTTGATGAATGGGAACCTCGGTCTGTTGCATGCTCAGGTGTTATTTCTCCATTTGAAGCACATTGGTGATTGAGACATCCTTCAGTACTTTTGTTGAAAAAGCTTTGTCCCGAGTTTCAAAATATTTCTTCATTGGATTGTGAATCATGTCGATTTGCTAAACACCATCGCACCTCGTTAATTCCAAGGATTAGTAAGCGAGTAGAGTTAGCATTTGAGTAAGTTTATTATGATGTTTGGGGATCATGTCCTGTTGTTTTCAAAACTGGACATAAATATTTTGTCACTTTTGTGGATGATTTTTATAGAATGACATGGATATACTTTATGAAGAATAGATCTGAAGTGTTTACCCATTTTTTATGTGTTTTCTGCTGAAGTTAAGACTCAATTCAATACTACCATGTGTTGACACCCAATTTTGGCCCTCCAATATATAAATTAATCATCTAGCTTCTTAAATTTCAAACGATTTAAAATAATTAGTTTTATAAGAATTTCAAAATAAAAATAAAATGATAAATATAGTTTGCAAGTTATTTTAAATAATTACATCGCTTTTTCATAATTTTAAATAATTTATATGTTCTATATAATTATATATAATTAATATATTTTATGTATATTTGAAAACCATCTCAAAACATTTTACTTTTTAGTTGAACATTTTATTAAATTAGTTTATTTTAAGTTGGCATAATTTTTTAGTTTTAAATTTATAATCAAGTTAAAATTTTTATATTTTGTTAAAATTAAGAAACTCGTTAATTAATTGATATTAATTCGTCTTATTTAGGACTTAGTCGAATTCGTCAATTTAACTCAATTCAACTATTTCTTGAATCCCAATCTCACTCTTTGCTTACCTCACGTTAAACCCATTTATAAGAACCCATTTTTGAGCCTTTTCATGTCAAAATCCAGTCCAACAACAACGATTCAATTTTTACCCAGCTAGCCCAATTCGAAAATGGCAAAAGGCCCAATTCCAAATTTCAGCACCATAACTCCTCAAACCCATTACCAACCCATCATATTTTCAAGTCCACCAATAACTCAGACATTCAACACCATACATACAACAGTACTTGACCCCCACTCCTGTTAGCCTTCTTCTTCTTTTTCCTTGATCTCGCCCGACCCCATGCACATTTTTTTCTTGTTCTTCTTCTTTTTTTATCAGTCCAAGACGAAATCCGCAAACTCAGCCAACTACAGCTCCAAAAGGCGAGAACAGTGCTATCAGTACTCCCTCACGTCCCCTTTTCCCCTTTTTGCGCTGAGTTCAGAGAAAAATACAACTCTCCATCCCTCTTTATAGTTGCCTCGAAAAAGAACGAAGAGTCAAAATTCAAACGGTCTTTCCCCCTAAACCAACCCCAAATTCCTCTGTATAAACATCCATCTTCTTTAGTGTTGGGGGGGGGGGATAGGGATGATTTTGTGTTCCTTGGCAATAGTCATTCTAGGCTTGCAATTTTATATTTAGCTCTCTGATTCTAACTTCCGAGAAGTGAGCCACTCAGTTATTCTTGGTTTGGTGTTTGTGTTTGGATTTTGTGGTGGAAGAATTGCTACTCTGCTCGTTGTCTCAGTTCTCTTCTCCCCAAAAGGTAAATAACTCGCATCTCTTTTGTTCACTTTGGGTTCGGTGTGTAGAAGTGATGTAGTACTCTGGAGATACCCATATTTGATTTGTTTAAGTCCAAGCGATATCTTTATATTAATGTGAAATTGGTGATGCTTGTTTAATTTTTCAAGATGGGCTAATGGCATTCGAGCCTGTGGGGTCTTCTCAAACTCTTAAAGTGTGGAAAATGTTTTCTAATTTTTCCATGTTTGATTGGAAAAAAGTTTTGGAAAATGTTTCCAAATCAACTCATTTTCCTCAAAATTAAGGAAAAAATGACTTCCCTTCAAAAATTAAGAAAAACATTTTTCAAAACTCTCCTCCAATTTCAAATTACATTTTTCTTTTGGGGGGGGGATAAAAAAATATTTTCAATTTCAAAATTATCGGCCAGCCTCCCCCCCCAACCCCAACCCCTCCCCAAAAAATTAATTTTGCTTTTTAAAAATATATTTTAACTTATAAAATTTTATTTTTAAACTCCTAACCCCCCCCCTCCCCCGGCCAGTCCCCCTACCATCCCCCCACCCACCCCTAACCCTCAAAAAATTAATTTTGTTTTTTAAAAATACTATCAACTTCAAATTTTTATTTTTTCACTCCTACCCCTCCCCCCGCCCCCACCAGCCACCACCACCACCCAAAGAAAAATTGATTTTAAAAAATATTTTCAATTTCATAAATTATTTTTTACTCTAGTAAAAATAAAAGATGTCTCTCAAAAACATTTTTCATTCATAAATCAAACACTACAAATCATTTTAGAAAAATATTTTCTACTCACCAACCAAACATGAGAAAATAAGTCCAAAATCTACTTGTTTTCCATGAAAACATTTTCCTCCATACCAAACACACCCTTAGTTGTGATGTTTGCCTCAAGTTTTAGTCCATCTATTCATTAATCACCATGTTAGTGCCTTATTTTCTTTGTTGAAATAATGTTTTGTTGTTCTGTTATATGTTGGGAGGGTGCCATATATGATGTTGCATTTTATATTTAGTATTCCTTAGGTTCCTTCTATGGTAGTCTCATTTTAGTTAAAATCCTTAGCTTGATTCTTCTCTAATGTCGTTATCTCTTTCATGACATTTTAGTGATCTTATTGTTCGATTTCTCTAATGTCGCTGGTGCACCATCACTTTGAGTTCGTTTTGAGTCTCATTGACACAATAGTTCGATTTCTTTCTAATAAGTCGCTTACATGGATATATCTTGTCATCTTATTAGTTTGGTTAGTTATTTTCGTTCATTTAGCTATTAAGTGTGTGGTGTCTCTATGCTTTTAGCTTAAATGCGGTGAGAGCATGATTGTCATAACCATGTGGTTTGAAGGTTGTTTTTTAATAAATTTGTGTATCTGTATTTTCTATTATCATTTAGCCTATTAGAGTCTCCTTGTTAGTGTTATCTTCTATGTTCAAATCAAGTTTTTTTTTTTTCTCTTCATTTTCTGTGTAATTAATTGCTCCCTTCGTCTAGTGAAGAAGTAGCCTAAGTGTAGATTTAGTTGAGTATTTGTGATTAAGAGCTTGAGTTTTTTCCTATTTTTGTTTCCTTTTATGTCGAGGTTTTGACCAAACTAAGCCATTATATAAAGTCATTCACCAAAATAATATGTTTTTTTCTAAAATATTACAAAACTAGTATAAACGTATTCCACATTAACATTTTAGGATATATTTTATTTTTTAAAAGCTGATGGCGTCAGATTGATATACGTTACTTACAGTAACGTTTTACTCCTGAAACGTTACTGAAAATAACGTTTTAGGAGTAAAATGTTACTTACAATAACGTATATCAACCTAATGCTGTTAGTTTTTAAAAAACAAAATATACCCTTAAATGTTACTGTGAACTACGTTTATACTAGTTAATGTGTATCAAATTAATTGTGAGTAATGTTCATGTTTAGGCGAGTTTACTTTTGATGTGGAAGATAAATATTTGTCTTACTCTTAGCTTGTTTATTGAGTATTTATTTTTTATGTCTTGCCTTAGCAATTTTAAATAATCCAATTAATTCATTATGAGTCGCTACTGTAGAACGTAAATTGTTGTTAATAATCTGAATGCCATATTTATCTTGCTCCAGCTAATTTATTTCTTTACTTTGTTCGCATTGTAACACCAATCCGAGTTCACTTTGGACTCCACTCTTCCGTATCCTTGCGTCGTTTCGAGTCATCCTCATATTTGTGGTGAAAGAGATGCTGAAACAGGCCCCTAAAAGTCCAAAAATGTATTGTATACCTGCCATATGCAGTAGTATACAATGGTATACATGATGAATACTGATATACAGGACTGAAATCAGAATACTGGTGTTTAGAAGCTGAATTTGACTGTATAAATTCTGTATACAGACCAAGATACAGAAAAAGAGGATGATATATTAGTTTTATACACCTATATACAACTTGTGTATACAGAAACGGCAATTGATTTAAAGTCCAAAAATCAGCAGCTTCGGCCCAATGTTTCTGGGCAGTAATAGGACCAAAAGGCCCACACTCTTCTCTTCCTCTCTTTATTATTTAATTGTTTTTAGTTATTGCTTGTTATCTTTATCATCAATTCTAATTTTAGAATTGTTAATTAACTTAATTGAATTCCTAAAAAATGAGTTATTTTTGTTATGTTGATTTACTTTTAATACTTTTTCTTAATCAAATCTCTTTGTTCTTAAAAAAGACGTGTTATTTAATGATTTTCACGTAACACACTTTTAGTTAGTCTAAAAGTATTTCAAGTAAAAGATTTCTCCAACAAGCTTTAAAAGCCGATTTTTTTCCCTTGTTCATTTTCTCAAAAAAAAAAAGTGTTAGTAAAAGCTTTTTTTATTTATTTATCTTTTAATCAAAATAATAGTTAATTATTATTAAAACAATTTAATAAAAATAGAAATTTAAATGTCTCAATTAAGATCCATTTTCTAGATTTGTTAAAATTCAAATATTTCAAGTTATGACCGCATTTCCTTAAAATTGTTCTTTGTTTAACTATTGTTTCAATTTAATATTATAAATTTGATTATTTTCTTTTTCAAAAAAATAGCCAAAAATAATTAACCTAAGTCATAGGATAACCGCATGTTAGCGGATGTTTCGAATGCCTTAAAAATCTTCTTGAAGCGTATATAAGAGCCTCTTACCCATTTTCTCTAAATTTATAATGATTTAATCTGTTAGAGTCTTTTTAAATTAAGTTTAATTGATTTCTTCAAAAAATTAAGTGACGACTCTTTTCTAAGATTTTTTTTTTTCAAATTGTTTTATACTTAGAACATTTCAAAAAAGTGATTTTTATAAAAGATTAATAAATTACGGCATAACACCGTGCACATACTAAGAGAGTGATAATGCTAAAGAATACATGTCAGAATCATTTCGGTCGTATATGACGCAACATGGGATTCTCCACCAGTCATCTTGTGTTGATATGCCTTCCCAAAATGGAGCTGCTGAAAGAAAAACCAGGCATCTACATGAGACAGCTCATGCACTATTATTTCAATCAAAGGTTTCTAATCAATTTTGGGCCGATGCAATCTCTACAACTTGTTTCTTGATTAATCGCATGCCATCTACTGTGCTTGTAGGTAATGTAGCCTATACCGTTCTTTTTCCAAATAAGGCCCTATTTTTGGTGAAACCTAAGGTATTTGGAAGCACTTGTTATGTTCGAGATGTTCGACCATCAGTTACCAAGTTGGATCCTAAGGCCTTGAAGTGTGTTTTCTAGGGATATTCTCACCTTCAGAAAGGATATCGTTGTTACTGTACTGAACTTGGAAAATATTTGGTATCAACTCATGTAGCCTTTTCGGAGGCTACACCATTCTTGTATGCATCTCCTATTTCTACGGGTTAGGGGGGTGAAGATGAGTGGTTAGTGTACCAAATTACCAAGGCCAAACCAAAACGATCAAATGATATTTCTCATACATCGCCTGATTCGTCAATTGAGAACCAATCTACTATTGTGTCTTCAGCGCCAGTCTCATCAACTCCAACAATACCACCCGTTGTTCAAGTTTACTCTAGGAGGCGGGAGACTAATGATACCTATGTTGCACCAACTCCTTTGTCATCAAATCCTCCTCCAAGTGATCTTACCAAAAATATTGACCTTCCTATTGCTCTTCACAAAGGTACACACACTTGCAAATCCTGTTGTGGATACGAAGGAGCGATTATGTCGTCATGTAAAAACTTGCAAATTGTAAATCATATTACTGATAAATTAGATGATAAAAATTAATACTAAAAATCAAAATACTATTATATCAAAATTAATATAAAGAAAAACATTGAAACTGTAGAGAGAATAAATCTCCACATTAATAAAAGTCTCTAAACGACTACATTGTGGATTATATTGTTATATTGTGTTAGAAGAAACAAACCTATATTTATAGTCCTAAAACCTTTCCAACTAGAAATGAACTAGATACTCTAAAACATTTTCCTACTCCAAAACCTTTTTCTAAAAGAAAAGAATAAACCAAATATGAAAGAATATTATATTTTCCTTTTTTAAAAAAAGTAAAAATATTTATGGTAATGTTTGTCTTTTCTTTAAGGAAAAATAAATCTTAAATTATGGTAAGAAAATCAGGGCAAATCCTAACAGATCTCCCCTTTTGACTTGATTTTTTTGACAAACTTGATTCTTCTTTTTTAACTGCATGATAATCTTTGTTCATCACATAGTCTTCATCACTGATGCTTGCCATGGTATAAAATAAAGTTTAAATATATGGGTTAAAAATAGGTTTAAAATATTTTGTTTTTATTTTATAAAATTGCAGCAACAGAAATGTTGAAAATATGGTTGAAACTTCCTTTCCACGTGTAGCTTGATCAAAAATCTTCTTTATCATCAAATTGATTTGAAACCACTTGAGTATGTCTTCAACCTCCTTTAAGCAATAGATCATGGAACCATCGGATCTTTGAACCATGTGCTATGATACCACTTGTTGGGGCTATGAAGGAGTAATTATGACGTCATGCAGAAGCTTACAAATTGCAAATCATATTATTGATAAATTAGACGATAAAAACTAATACTAAAAATCAAAATACTATTATATCAAAACTAATATAAAGAAAAACATTGAAAACTGTAGAGAGAATAAACCTCCACATGAACAAAAGTCTCTATACAACTACATTGTGGATTATATTGTTATGTTGTGTTAGAATAAACAAGCTTATATTTATAGAATCCTAAAACCTCTCCTACTAGAAAAGAACTAGCTATTCTAAAACCTTTTTCTACTCCAAAACCTTTTTCTAAAAGAAAAGAATAAACCAAATATGAAAGAATATTATATTTTCCTTTCAAGAAAAGTAAAACATTTATGGTAATGTTTTGTCTTTTCTTTAATGAAAAATAAATCTTAACTTATGGTAAGAAAATCAGAGCAAAACCCTAACAAATCCATATATTCCATTGATAATTTTGTTTCCTACGATCAGTTATCTCCCGAATCTAGATCTTTGATTATATCTCTGGACTCTATATTTGTACCCAAAACTGTTAAGGAGACTTTGAATCATCTTGAATAGTCTAAAAAAATGCTTGAGCAAATACATGCCTTAGAGGAAAATCACACATGGGATCTGGTAGACTTATTTAAAGCAATGGGAAGCAAGTGGATATTCACAGTCAAAGTTAATTTATATGGCTCTGTGGCGACACTTAAAGCCATACTTGTGGTAGAAGGATATGCTCAGACTTATGGGGTGGATTATTCGGACGCCTTCTCTCCGGTTTCCAAACTCACTCCTGTTAGTTTGTTCATTTCACTAGTTGCTTCTGAGAATTGGCCGCTACATTAGTTGGATATTAAGAATGTGTTCCTTCGTCGTGATCTCCATGAAGAGGTTTATATAGAGCAATCGCATGATTTTGTTGCTCAGGGGGAGTATGGAAAGGTTTATCACTTGAAGAAGTCCTTGTATGGCTTTAAACACAGTCGTCGAGCTTGGTTTGGGAAATTTAGCGAGGTAGTTCAGAAGTTCGGATTGAAAAAAAGCAAATGTGATCATTCAGTCTTTATAGGAAATCTGTTGCTGGAACTATTCTCCTTGTTTTATATGTCGATGACATTAGTGATTTTGCAGGTATCACTTCTCTTAAGTCTTTCTTACATACTATATTTCATACAAATACTTGGGACAACTAAAATACTTCTTGGGAATAGAAGTATCTAGAAGTAAGAAGGGTATTTTTCTATGTCAGCGAAAGTATATACTTGACCTACTAGCAAAAATTGGAAAGTTGGCTGCCAAACCTTACAGTATTCCATTGGTTCCGAATGTTCATCTTACGAAAGACGATGACTCTCCATTTGAAGATCTAGAACGGTACAGAAAGTTGGTTGGGAAATTAAATTATCTCATTATGACTCATCCGAATATCACCTTTGCAGTAAGTGTGGTTAGTCAGTTTATGTCCACACCTACAGTCAGACAATAGGCGGCTTTAGAACAAATCTTATCTTGTTTAAAAAGGAGCCTCTGAACTTGGTATATTGTATAGCAATCATGGACACTCTCACATTGAGCGATTCACAAATGCGATTGGGCTGGATCCAAGATTGATCAAACATATACTAATGGTTATTGTGCTTTTGTTGGTGGAAACTTGGTGTCTTGGAAAATTAAGAAACAAAACATTGTATCTAGGTCCAGTGCAGAATCCGAGTATAGAGCAATGACACATTCTACATGTGAAATCATGTGGATACATCATCTTTTAATAGAAATTGGATTGGAGCATTATACTTCATCAAATTTTGGTGTGACATAAAGACAGGAGAACAAGTAGCTGATTTGTTCACGAAGACATTGCATGGAGCTCGAGTAAATTACCTTTGTAACAAGTTGGACATGATCTATATACATGCTCCAGCTTGAGGGGGTGTGTTACAAAATGTATATAGATCTCTTTCTTGATATTGTACAAAGATATAGATAGATAGCATGTCTTTAGGATTTCCTCTTTATTTCTTTCCTTAGTTAGCTTCTCATATTATTGTATTTATACATGTTTACCTATTGAATAAGAAACAATTTTTTCTCTCTAATTCCTCGCACAAATGCGATTTTACTTATTATTTACCTGTTATTAGAACAAATGGGTCTGAATAGAGCGGAACCAGATATAAAGAGATTATTATATATATCCAGTCCCAAATATCATTCTTCAAAATATAAGGAAATGAACATTCAAAAAGAATTAAAGAAAGATAATACATATTCCAAGTGTCTATACTTATCCATATCCAAAGTTGGAGAACATAAACATAAAATGAGACCAAGTCAAAAAGCATATTTATATACTATGCCTTCAAAAATTGATGTAATATTGTAATCCTCATGGCCTACTTCCCAATCAATTAATTATAGTAGTTTAATGTTAATGTACAATTATTGTACTTCAACTTGTTGACACTTTTTCTTCTTTCTTGTTCTACAAATTTGTCAGCTCATAACTTCTCTTCCTGGACAACCTCCAAATATATTCTTCAAATTAAACAACACTCTTTTTATATTGTTACGAATTCTCAACATGCTAGAGCTCTCTTTTATTATTTTGTTTACAAAATGCAACATCTTTTTCCCTTACTCTATGGATCAATGGAGTTACAAACACTTCTTCTATATTGCTCAGATTTTTCAAAAATAAAGATGAATGTGTCGAATCTCGACACAACTAGATACTAACACTATAAAAAAATCTCAAATTGCCAACAGATTTTACCAACAACTTAAGTTGGTTAGTATTCTACTAACAAATTACCTAACATATTTCTAACTGAATAATATTTTAAAACTTAACGACGAAATTCTAACAAATTACCAACATAAATCTTCTTACTAACTACGTATTTTAGTTGGTAAATACGGCGGGAAAAAATGGCGCCAAATTTAACAACATTCTATTAATGAATTACCAACAAAAATATTACTACACACCTTTTGCTGGTAATATTACCAACGAAGTATGTATCGGTTGATAAATATGACAAAAAATTATTTCTATAATTTATTAACATATTTCCAATGAATTACTATCCAAACTTTTACCAACGACAAGATTGTGTTGCTAAATTTACCACCCAAATATAAATGTGTTGGTAAAATTAGTAACGAAATGTAATTTGTTGGTAAACTTGCCAACCAATATCAAATTAGTTGGAAATTTTGCCGACGAATAAAGATTGTAGTTAGTAAATTACTAACATCATTAAAATAGTTGGTAATATACCAACCGATCACTATCCATTGGTAATATTTACTAACATATTAATTAGTAGTTGGTAATATTACGTATGAATGTTTAGTTGAATAGTAACTATTACCAACTCTGATAAAATTTATTGGTAAATTATTAATTACTAACTTATATTTTAATAGTTAGTAAAATTACCAACTGAAGTTAATTTTTTGGTAAATCAGTGTCTATTGTTGAGGGTTTCATGTTTAGTTTGTGTCATTAGATGTTTTAACTTTTAAATTTTAATCAAAATTTGACTTTGTTCAATATTTTTGGTAAACATGCTCAGATTATAACTCCGCCAATGTCATTAGCTTCGATAGGTCGTTTTTTACTTGAGAAAAGGTTGGTTAACGTTTTGAGGCTTTCATTTTTTGTTTGTGTCGTTATGTGTTTTAAATTTTATATTTAGGCCAATAATTGACTTTGGTCAATATTTTTGTGAACGTGCTCAGATGAGAATTTCGTCAGCGTAATTAACTTCAAAGGTCATTTTTATCTAGTAGGATAGTTGGTTTGGATTTTGAGACTTTCATTTTTACTGTGTCCGTTAGGTGTGTTGACATAAATTTTGGCAAGAAATTAATTTTTGTCAATGTATTTGATAACATGCCCAAATAAAAAATTCGTTAGTGCAGTTAAATGGAAAAAATCATTTTTGATGTAATAAGATAGAGGGTTTGGGTATTGAGGCTTCCGTTTTTAGTTTATGTCATTAGGCATTTTAGCTTTTAAATTTTGGCCAAAATTTCACTTCAGTCAATATTTTTGGTAATCGTGCTCAAATTGAAAATTTTGTCACCGCAGTTAGCCATATAAGCTTAGTTTTGATCTCATAGGATGGTTGGTTCGAGTTTTGAGACTTTATTTTCAATTTGTGCCGTCAAGAGTTTTAACTTTTAACTTTTGGCTAAAATTTGAATTAGGTCAATTTTTTTTGGGAAACATGCTCAAATTTAAATTTCATAAGTGCGGTTAGCTCTGGAATGTCATTTTTTGCTTTATAGGACGGCTGATTCGGATTTTGAGGTTTTTTATTCAGTTTGTACCGCTAGGCGATTTAACTTTTAATTTTTGGCAAAAAATTAATTTTGCTTAGTATTTTTTGTATAATGCTCTGATGAAAATTCTGTCAGCGATTAGCTTCGAAAGGTCATTTTTATATCTACTAAGATGGTTGTTTCAGGTTTTGAGGCTTCCATTTTCAGTTTGTGTTGTTTGGCGTTTTAACTTTTAAGTTTTTGCCATAATTTAGATTCGGTCAATATTTTTGGTAAACGTGATCAAATTATATTTTATGATATAATGACTTTTAAGTTTTTGCCATAATTTAGATTCGGTCAATATTTTTGGTAAACGTGATCAAATTATATTTTATGATATAATGATATGTGTCATGTTGATATTAATTGAACTTGTTATCATAGATTTTACATTGTTTCATTCAAATATGATTTATAAAATTGATTAATATTTTTGATTTTATATTCGTGTTCTTAGATTTTTAAATGCAAAAAATTAATAAATATTTTACTATTGAATAATCATTCAGTTAATAATATTTTGAACATATTGACAATCAATTACTAACCTAACATTGAACTTGAATGATATATTACTAATAAGCTAACAATCATATTAGAAAAATAAATAATCATACTAACGTATTTAAAATTTATTACCAACAAGAGTTGTTTAGTGGTAAGTACTCCTGCAGACTGCATCCTTAACCAAGAGGTCTCAGGTTCGATTCCCGTTAGGTACATAATCATCTTTGTTAGGGAATACTTTATCACCCAATGTGGGACTAGGAAAGGTACAACGATATACTAACCAAAAATTAATTGATAAATTTACCAACGAAATTTTAGGATCATGTTTCAAAATTTTGTAACAATATTTGGGTGTTTTAACAACTAATTTTTGATTGATAAATTTACCTATAAATTGAAATCAATTGATAATATGTACCGATGAGTTTTTAAGCAACCGATTAATAAGAATTGACATTTGGTTAATAACTCAATTTGCCAATTAATTTGATCAATTTACTAACAAATTTTTTTATCGGTAATTGAGATTTTCTCTTGTAGTGTATAACTTCAATGATCATAGATATGAATGCATTGATGAGTAATTAATCTTCCACGTTTATAAATTAAAAAAAAACATTAATCCCTGCATGCTTAGCTACCATTGCTATTTTACCAAATGTGCAATTAATTTTACTGCATTCCCACATATTTTGCTATTCGAGGCTCAGTTTTATTCGTACTGAAATTTATCCCATTCACATCTTTTTTTTTTTAATTTCTCGATTCGATTTGACTTCACAGTTTAAGTGTCTATAAAGGAATTTTTTTTTTGCTAAAAAATATGATCAATATTTAGTCCGAAAAATTACAATAACATATTTTACATTATTTAATTTTACTTTACTTTTTTGAAAATTTAACTTTAGCATAATATATATATTTGATCTTAAACTTGACTTCAAATTTTAACTTTAATCTCTAACTTTCATAATATACAAAAAGATACTTTAACTATCCAACTTTTAAATAAATAATACACGTAGGATAAAAAATGTCATGTATGATATGTGTGTCTATTTGTTTAACTTTATACAAGTTTAAGTGTCTACTTGTGCGTACCCAAAATTGAAGGGTATAAATGTAATTCGAAGCCAAACTAAAGATCATATTTATATATTATGCCTTTTAACTTTACTATCGTTTGATTAAAATATTACAAAAAAATCAATTTCTTTTAAATTAAAAAGAATATTATAGACTTTTAAATTTTCTGATGCCTCGGTACTAATCATGGAAGGCTTAGTGAACCCAAGTTAAATTGAACATCCACATCTCATTAATTTTGTCACTTAATTCAATAACACCAATTAATCCAAAAGTAGGCAACCTCAATAGTCTCTTAATTATCCAAGTGCCTATATAATACACGCTTATACTAAGTACTTCACAAAATCAACATCTTTTTTAATTTATTAGCAACACCTGTTGAATTCTACTTTAATAATGGGTTCATTTGAAGCACTGCTCAGATTGAAATTAGGAGGATGGTGACTTAAAATTTAGAGAAACATGATTATATATGTTTTGTCCTCTTATTCAGATATAAAATGTTCTTTAATTTGTTTAGTCTCTGACTAATTACATCTCTTTTGGCTACAATATTATCTATTGAATTAAAAACAATTTATATTTATAGTTGTTTCTTTTTTCAAAACATCTGAATTTCAATTCTTGTACATGGTGTGTGTTATAAGATCAAAAGAAAAAAGATACAAGAGATATGTCAAATAATAACATTTGAGTTAAAGTTTATATAAAAAGGGAGACTTCAAGTTTAGCTCAAGAGATATGTCAAATAATAACATTTGAGTTAATATCTCGAATTATTACTGAAATTTGAATAGTTCAAAGTCACTCAATTTGGAGTTGTTCATT
Organism: Solanum peruvianum; assembly: GCA_027705065.1. Lineage (NCBI taxonomy): Eukaryota > Viridiplantae > Streptophyta > Magnoliopsida > Solanales > Solanaceae > Solanum > Solanum peruvianum. Next base: position 6,037,974 of record JAKWJD010001755.1, read on the forward strand.
TAGAAAGTCAATCAACTTTGTTTTATAATTCAAAAGTTCATTAACTTTATTTTATAACTCAAAAGTCACTTAAATATGTATTTCCCTTAGAAAGTCATCCAACTATTATAAGTGAGCAATTCAAAATTAGGTGGCTTTCTAAGTGAATTTTTCAAAGTTAAGTGAATATCTAAAGTATTAACTCGTTTTATTTCGGTATAATACATAAATTGGACTTTTTTTTAACCTGGCTTCAGTTATAGCTTTGACCTTTTAACTTTGTCAGGGCATGAGTAGACACCTTAATTATCCAAAACTTAAAAAAAAAAACACTTGAATTCTACTAGACAAAATGCGTGAAATACATCAAAATTAGGTGTGTTAGATGTAAAATTCGAGGGCCCCAACAAAATAAACATTAAAAAGACAAATAAGTCCTTAATCAAAGTTGACACTTAAATTTGTATAAAGTTGAATAAGTAGAGTCACACATTCTACCTGACAAACACACGTAGGACTGCAAATTGACATGTAGGAAGCCGCGTAGGTTGTGTGTATCTACTTGTTCAACTATATACAAATTTAAATACCTACTTATATATATTCAAAGTTGAAGGACATAACTGTCAGTTAAGACCAAGTTAAAAACTTTATTTTTTTTTTAATTTTTTTTTTATGCATTTTGGTTTTGTTAAAAATTACTAGTCTTGTAAGATTGTGTTTTTTTTTTTTTATTATTAATTTTATGTTAAAAAGGTCTGAATTTGCCGCTAAACTACATAATTTAGAGCAACTTTACCTCAACAAAGTGTCTCGTTTTTAAGCTCGCCGTCACCAAAATAGCTCATATTTTTTCACTTTTGGGCTAGGAACGACAACATAAAGGACAAATTCAAAATATTCGACAAATTCGGATCATCATATAATTTAAAGATAAATTTATTTAAATCTAACTATTAAAAACCATTAAAAGAGGGAAAATGCATGTCATTGTACCATCAATTTAATTAATTGATCGCGTAGACTTTTTTTTCTCTTTAATCCTAACTTCATAATTATTCAAAATTATCGTCTTTCGACCTTTATTACATGATATATCCAAAATCCAATTGGAATATTTATTATGATAAATTTTGTTAGGAGATCTTTTAGTTAAAATCAACATTTATGTGATTCTAGGTATGATAGAAGTAAAAATAGTATGCATTTGAACTTTAAAAATGAGAGGATATCCTTCGCCACGAAAATATAGGCGGAGCCAAGATTTCATATCAGAAAGTATTTGTGCCTACCGGGATTCAAACATACTAATTTCATGTCGGAAAGAATTGTGCCTACCGGATTCGAACACATAACTCTCTGGGTGCACGATGATTATTGGGCCAAATGTTTCAGTGTTATTATGGATTGACAGGAAATATGTACATACATTCTACTTTATAATTTAATACAAATAGAGTCTACGGAAAAATTGGTGGGTTAGGCCAAATCCCCTTCGGCTACTGTAGCTCCACCCCTGCACGAAAGAGCAACGCCATTGCAGCGATGTAGTTGTGTAATTCTATTATATCGATTTGATGAATCTCTTTTTCGCTTGTGAAACTTATTTTTATTAAGATTAAAAGTTTGAATTGGATTATATGTTTAAATATTAAGATATTGTATTGATGAAAATATGTTTCAGTTGAATAAAAACATATTGGGAGGGGTGCGGATTCAGGGTATATAGGTAAAAAAAATAAAATTTTATAATTTAAAAATATTTTTCAAAAACAAACTTTTAATTTTTTTTCGAGGGGTGGGCGTTCAGGGTATGGGTGGGGTGGGGAAAAAAACAAAAAATTAAAATTGATTTTTTTTTTCAAAATCAAACTTTGAATTTTTTGTGTAGGGAGGGCGTGGGGTAGCTATGAGTTAAAGAAAATGATTTTTTTAAATCTTTTTCAAGAACAAACTTTTAATTATTATTTTTTTGGGTTAGTGGAAGTCAGGGGTTTGAATTTCTTTTTCAAAAACAAAATTTTAAATTATTAATTTATTATTTTTGAATGGGGAGAGGTGGTGTAAGAAAAAAAAATTTGTAATTTGAGAATAGAGGAGAGTTTTGAAAAATATTTTTTAAAATTTTAGGAAAATAAATTAATTTAGAAATATTTTTAAAATTTTTTAAGTCAACCAACTATAAAAGAATTTTCTTTTTACTAAACACAAATTCAATATTGACTATATATATATACTGAGTAATTTTAACAATAATATAATTTTTGGATGAAACTTATTAACTCTATCCTTGGTCAGAGCATCTCGCCTTTATGACCAATGCTTCATTGAATATTAAATAATTGAGTCATATCTGGCATGGATTATTTTATGTCATTGTGAATTGTGTTGTACTATTAAATATTAATTATTAATCCATATGGCCTTCTGTATAATTACTTAAATTATTAGATATTAATCTTTATAGTTAATGTTCATTTATACCTTATACCTATAATTATCATTACATATGAAAATGGATCCATGGTTGTGTATCTTTTTTTCTTGCTTGTTGTTCTACAAATCAAGTTGTGAGCTCATAACTTCTCTTCCTGGACAACCTCCAAATATATTCTTCAAACAATACTCTGGTTATATTGTTACAAATTCTCAACATGGTAGAGCTCTCTTTTATTACTTCGTCGAAGCGGATTCGGAAAATGCAGCATCACTTCCCCTTACTATCTGGCTAAATGGAGGTATGTACTATGTTGTTCATGTTAGGCGTTTGTCCTGAATTTCTTATCGTAATTGAGTTTCCTTTCTAAGGAAACCCCAATCTTTTCATATTTATGTATTACTTTCTCTTATAGGAAAAAAGTTTATGACTCTGTCTTTTAATTTGACAATATTCATAATGTATTCTCAAAAGATTTGAAAGTTTTGTTTAGGAAAATTTGTGAGACACAAGTATTATGTTGTCCAGGGCCGTGTTAATTCTTAGGTCATTAAAGTCATCGCTTGGGGCCCCATGTTTTTTGGGCCCCATTTTTAAAAAACAATTACTTATATATGTTATTTTAAAATAAAGTTATGTGTACTATGAGTGCTATGGTTTCTACTAAGAAATTGCATATGTAATGAGCATAAATTTGATTTTTGTAAGAAATAATTCGATGAAAATATGGATAAAGAAAACAAAGTCCCCTAAAGAATCTTTAGAGTTGATTACTTTTGTTGAGTAGATCAATGTATTTTTTCACTTAAAAATAGATTTGAACCAATTGAAGCATATAATAATATTTTTGATTTCTTATTTAGTAGTAAAATATTGATATTACTAGATGATGGTTTTTTAAAAAAAATATTGTCTTAAACTTGAACTTTCTTTGATCCATAATAGTTATTCTAATATTTGATGGTTTAGATTTGTTTTTTGAATTAAAAGTGTTCAAAGAAATAATACAAGGAGAAGATAATGAGCTAATAATAATATTCAATCAAATAAAAAAACTTGATTCTTTTCCAAATACATGTATAGCTTATAGGATAATGTTAACAGTTCCTGTAACCGTTGCCTCATTTGATATTTTTCGAAACTAAAATTGATTAAATTTTCTTTCAGATCAACAATGTCTGAAGAGAGATTGAATGAATTAACTATATTATCATTTGAAAAAGAATTATTAAAACAGATTGATTATAAAAACAATACTTAATGGCTTTGCATCTAAAATAACTAGAAATGTATGTTTTAAATAAAAGTATATATGATGAAAAAAATAAAATATTAGGGCCCTCTCTTAAGTTTCGCTTTAGGCACCCAATGTTATTGAGTCGGCTCAGATGTTGTCACTTGTGTGAACATCTTTCTGTTCTGAGTGGATTTGTTGAGATTATTTCCTTAGGATATTTTTGTACTCTCTTTTATATTAGTGAATTGCTTTATCTCCTGGATTAGGTTGATTGATCGGACCATATTAAATATTTATATATTTTTCATTTGTCTTCTTATTTATGGTGCTTTACTAATTTCTGCATGACACTTTATTATTTCAGTTCGAAACAACTCATGTGTGTGTGCGATTCTCTTAAATAGTGCATTTCTGGAGAGTCCGACGTGGATACAATAACATTTTTGAGAAATATAGCATTTTTTCTTTAGACCTTGATTTTCATTTTGAAGAATTGAACTGAGAAGATATTGTTTTGGTTGAAAATCCAATATTCATAGGCCCTGGTTGTTCATCTCTGGGTTATGGTGCTTTTATGGAACATGGTCCTTTTCAGCCAGGGAAAGATGGGAGATTAATCAAAAACAATTTTTCTTGGAATTTAGGTAATGTTTCTTGATTGATCATATTCGAAAGATCTTTTCATTATTGGATAACAATGACTGATCTTGATTGCTATTACATGAAACAGAATCAAACATGTTGTACGTGGACTCCCCGATTGGAGTAGGATTTTCGTACTCAAATACAAGTTCAGACAACATCAATTGGGATGACACAGCAACAGGTACACCATATTTCCTCGAATAGGAATTTTCGTAGTCAAAGCAATTGAAGTGTTTGATTTTACAGCTAAGGAAAATCTCCAATTCATCCTCAAATGGTTCAAGAAGTTCCCTCAATACAGAAACTCGGATGTGTACTTAACCGGGGAGAGTTATGCAGGTTGACATATCTCAAATGTTCCTTTAGTTGTGTATATATTCTCGATAAGATTTTAGCAACTAACATATTTTTGGTCCTTAATCAGGTCATTATATACCACAGTTTGCAGTATTGCTGCTTGATTACAACAGAACACCTAATGTTAAACCGATCAAGCTTAAATCAATCGCAGTAATGTTTACATACACGTTAGCTTGATGAGCTATATGTTTCACATTTAAATTTTCACTTAATCCAATGAATTTGCAGCTAGGGAATCCACTACTAGATATTGAAATAAGCGTGAAGTCTGCTGAATATCTATGGGCACACGGTGTCATTTCTGATGAACTTCTTGATATGCATAAAACAATCTGTAATGAAACAAGGTACGTGATGGAGTTTGTACATAATGAGACATCTAACGAATGTGCAAAAGTGATTGAACTCAGAACGGAAGAGATGGGAAACGATATAGTTAAGTATGATGTACTCTTGCCAAAATGTGTATCTTCTAGTGCAGCAGGGCGACTAAAGGCCCTTGGAAACCTCACCACAGTACACGAAAAGGTATATATGCAATCTAAGTTCCACGGAAACTATATATGTTTAGGAGCTAACTTGTTGGAGATGTTTTCTTTCGACAGTTTGATAAGAAAGTTGGAAAAGTTGCTGATCCATGTCTTAATGAATGGATAAATTTGTATCTTAACAAGCCAGAAGTTCAAAAGGCACTACATGCTAACACCACTAACCTGCCATATTCGTGGGAGGTTTGTTCGGGGTTGGTTTTCTTTGCGTCCTATTTTATTTACTTTCTCTTGAAGTATTGTATCGTGCTTTATCTAAAAGCTTAAATTAGAGAATGTACCTTTTCAGACCCCTTCAGTATAAGATGGAAGATGCAGCTATAGACATTATACCTCTGCTGTCAAATATTCTAAAACAGCATATCCCAATTCTGCTTTTCAGGTTAGTTTATTAGTACTAAAAATGAAGTTATTAGTATAAGGTATATTTGGTTTGACATAATACAACGTATTCTTTAACTTGGCCTCAACTAGCATTTGTGCCCTCCAATTAGACATTTAAACTTATAAAAAGTTGAACAAGTAGATACACACATCCTACGTGACAAACACTCGTTGGACTGCAAATTATCATGTAGGATGTCACGTAGGGTGTATGTCTACTTGTTCAACTATATACAAGTTTAAGTACCTACTAGTATATACTCAAAGTTGGAGGGTATAATTGTCAGTTAAGGCCAAATTAAGGGGCCTTTTATGCATTATGCCTTTTGGTTTTGTTAAAATAATTTACTAGTCTAGTAAGATTGTGTATTTTTTTTGTCGCAGTGGAGATCAAGATTCAGTACTCCCACTTACCCAAACTAGGAAAATTGCTAAACTAGTTGCTAGAGATTTAAAGCTAGTTGCTTTAGACAAATATGGTCCTTGGTATGATGGCTTGCAGGTATGTTCATAACGAGAGTTTAGTGCATCAATCTGTTTTCTTAATGGTAAAGGTCCGAATTAGCCTTTAATCTACATAGTTTAGAGCAAATTTACCCTTCTTTAAAAGTGTCTCATTTTTAATTAATTGAACACGTAGACTCTCTTTTTCTCAAATCCTAACTTCATAATGATTTAAAATTACTGTCTTTCGACGTTTATTACTTGATATATCCAAAATCAAATTGGAATAGTATCACGACCCAAAACGATCTCGTGAGTGGCACCCACCCTTATCCTACTAGGTGAGCGAACCAACAAATCTAAACTCCAACATTTACCAATAGTTCAACTGTGAATAACAAAATAATGTGGAAGACTCAAAATCTGATTTAAGGTAACTAAGTAAATAAGCTTCTAAGTTTACACTTATCATCCCCAAAATCTGAAAGTCATCACATCAAGAACATCTATCCTCAAATTACAAAGTCTAAGAATGTTTGAGAAAACAAAATAAGTAAGAAGATGGTCCATGTCCGAAATTCAAAGACATCAAGACGTGAAGAAGAGAATCCAGCACGAGCTAGGAATAATAGCTCACCCCGAACTCTGATATGCTAAAGACTGGCTAGAACTGAGCGCGAGTCGAAGACAATGGCACACTTGCTGCACTCCACAAAATAACAAAGAAGAAAATACAAGTAGGGGGTCAGTACAAGGAACACGTACTGAGTAGGTATCATCGGCCAACTCAAAATAGAAAACAATATATACCGAATAATAATATACAGCCAACCACAATACTTAACAGATGGCAAGCAACAAATACATAAGCCATTGACAACAACACAATAATAGGTACACCATCAATCACAATATCAAGCACACCTTTGAGGACTCATGCTTCCACACCATACTCATTTGGGAAAATAGTTTCTTTGAATTTGAATAAAATAATATCATTCAAGATTCTTTTCATTTAAAAATACCGTGTCGGAACGTGACACTCCGATCCAAAATACCGTGTCGGAACGTGACACTCCGATCCAAAAATACCATGTCGGAACGTGACACTCAGATCCAAAAATACCGTGTCGGAACGTGACACTCCGATCCAAAAATACCGTGTCGGAACGTGACACTCCGATCCAAAAATACCGTGTCAGAACGTGACACTCCGATCCAAAATGTATTTAATTTATTAAAACTGTTTTCAAATCATTTTTATTTCCATCAAGCCTTCTTTATTCACTTCAAAAGAGAGTTTTCAAGAATAAAATTCAATAGTCTCAATATTTTAGGCAAACCACAAACCACACAATCATAATATACAACCACAAAATCAAGTAATAGGAGACTTTACAATATCATCCAATACATATCAATCGCTATTTAGAGTTTATCTATCACATAGAAATAAATCATAACCTACCTCCACCGAAGAACCGAAATCAAGCAAGCTACCTCTCCAATGCCTTTGCCTTCCTTATTGCCTAAGAACCTTTTCAATTTGAAGATACCAAATTTTAATGTTGCTCCTCTGCATGTGAGTTTCTTCCCCTCTACTAGAGATTAATTCTCCTCTAATTATAATGTAAGACTAATTATAAAAATAGAAAAGAAATAACCCACTATTAATCTAAAGTTATAAAATTATCTCCTTTAACCCCACTAACTCAAATGCTACTCCACTAATTAATTAATAATTGTTAACTAGGAGACATAAATTCGGTTCACATACATACTACTGCAACTTCCATTCTCTCGAGTTAATTAAATTATAATAATATTTTAATTCCTCAACTCACTATGATTTCAATAGCCTTTAATAAATATTCTATACATATGCACTCTTTAACTTTATAATATAATATAATAATGTAAGACTAATTAAAAAATTGTAAAAGTAACCCACCATTAGTCTAAAGTTACCTCTTTTAACACCCACTAACTCCATTATAAAAGCTAGTTCACTAATTACATAAATAATAGCCCAAAACATCCATTAAAATAATTAGTGGAAGCTGACATCGTGTGGGGTTACGCAGCGTGTGACGGTCTGTCGCACCTGTGACGGTCCGTCCTGCAGGTCCGTCACGAAGTTCAGAGAATTGCTCCCAGTACCCAAATTCCAAGAGTTGAAGTGTTTTGGAACGGAGCCTCACGACGGTCCGTCGTGCCTATGACGGTTTGTCATACCTGCCGTCGAGGGTAGAGAAGATAGCAGTAGAAGAAATTTCACAAGTATGGGACGACGGAGTAAATATTTATCAAAAAAATTCTACTGCTCAAACCGACTAAAATGGGTTGTTACAATAGATACCAATTTACCCATCGTTCGTCCTCGAATAATCACAGCAAGAAAAGGGGAGGGAGAGAAAGAATACCTGGATTTGTAAAAAGATGTGGATATCTTTCTTTCATATCGACCTTACTCTCCCATATGGACTCTTCAACTGGCCGATCATTCCACTGAACTTTGATAGACGCAATCTCCTTTGATCTCAACTTGCGGACCTCCCTATCAAGAATAGCAATAGGCTCTTCCTCATAAGACAGATTCTCATCAAGAAGAATTGAATCCCAATGAATAATATAATTTCCATCACCATGGTATTTCTTCAGCATAGACACATGAAATACCGGGTGCACTCCTGACAACCCTGAAGGCAATGCCAATTCACAGGCCACCTCCCATACGCGCTTCAGAACTTCAAATGGACCAATATACCTTGGACTAAGCTTACCTCGTTTACCAAACCACATCACACCTTTCATGGGTGAAACCTTCAGCAAAACTTGTTCGCCCTCCATAAAATCCAAGTCCCTAACCTTTCGATCTGCATATTCTTTCTGCCTATTCTGAGCTGCTAGCAGCTTCCCCTGAATGAATTTTACTTTATCCAACGATTCCCTCAACAGATCGGTACACCAAGGTCTCACCTCAAATGCATCAAACCAACCAATGAGAGACCTACATCTCCTCCCATACAGTGCCTCAAATGGGGTCATATCAATACTTGAGTGATAGCTATTATTGTATGAAAACTCTGCTAAGGGTAAGAATTTATCCCAATGACCACCAAAATCTATCACACATGCACGAAACATATCCTCCAACAGCTGAATCGTTCGCTCAGACTGACCATCGGTCTGAGGGTGAAATGCAGTACTAAGATCTAACCTAGTACCTTATTCATCATGTACTATTCTCCAAAACTTAGAAGTAAATTGCGTACCTCTATCAGATATGATTGAAAGTGGAACTCCATGCAATCGAACAATTTCTGAGATATAGAGTTTGACTAACTTCTCTGCATTGTAAGTCATCTTGACCGGAATGAAGTGAGCAGACTTAGTTAACCTGTCAACAATTACCCAAATAGAATCAAACTTACCCAATGTCTTTGGAAGACCAATCACGAAATCCATTGCAATT